>CAUYPK010130287.1:0-14049 GCA_963574355.1 Loris lydekkerianus
CAGGACAGTGGTTGGACACCGATGAGCCACCCAGGCACTTCCCAAAGGCGAAACCCCACCAAAAAAAGATCATGGTTACTGTATGGTGGTCAGCAACTGGTGTGATTCACTATAACTTTCTGCAACCAGGCCAAACCATCACAGCAGAGTCCTACTGTGAGGAAATTGATGAAATGTACCGAAAATTGCATCAGCAGCAGCCAGCACTGGTCAACAGAAGAGGTCCGATCCTGCTCCATGACAACGCCTGGCCGCAGTCTCACAAATCACCCTCCGAAAATTAAAGGAATTGAGCGTCAAAGTTCTGCCCCACCCACCATACTCCCCAGACCTCTCGCCAACCAACTACCATCTTTTCAAGCACTTCGGTAACTTTCTCACCGGTAGAACCTTTGCCAATCAGGACCTAGCAAAAACGGCCTTCGTTGACTTCATCGAATCCTGAGCACCCAATTTTTATGCCGACGGAATTAATCGACTTGTGTTATGTTGGCAAAATATTCAAATGGCGCTTATTTCGATTAAATTGAATAAATATTCACTGAGATATTACAGTTTAAAGTAGACTCATGAAAACGGACAAAACTTTTTTTTGACTTTTGACTCTGCTGCTTCCCTGAAGGCACTTCCAGTCAGCTACAGGCCAGAGTGCTTGTCTCTGGGATTAAGGAGGTGATCCTAGGGTTCTTGGTAAAGGGGTGTGGCAGGCAACTTTGGAGTCACTAAATCCTTCTGATGGGATGTTTAAGCAACTCAGAGAACGTAACAGTGGACTAAGTCAGGATTTCTGGAACTCTAATGAAGATTAAGATGGATTCATGAGACAGCTGCGGCTTCCTGATGACTCCTCCTCTCTGTCATCCCCTCCAGTGGTATCTATTGATATAATGGTCTAAAGTCATGCCCATCACTGACGCTACACCAACAATCTGGGTCTTCCCCAAAGGATGACTTTGCCAGGGAGAACAGGCAACAGCCAATCTCAAGACAGAGGCAGCTGGCATTCTGAGGAGCGGGCAAACCAGGGGAAGGAGAATGCGGGGACATGGCCGGTGTGCATTCGATGACCAAGTGTTCCTTTACTAGAATGGGGGCGGAGGAGAGGGCCGATTTCTTTCGGTAATGCTCGCCGCCAGACAACACTGGAGCTCGGACTCTGGTTCTGGCGGTGGCGGCAGCTCCTCCATGGCAGCGACAGGGGTGATGGTGAAGGCGGGAGGGGGGGCCAGCTCGGCGGCGGGAGGGGGGGGCCAGCTCGGCGGTGGCCTCTCTCATCCGTGCACCGAGCCCCGCACGGCCAGCTGCGGGCTGTAAGCTGCAGCCTGCTGT
Organism: Loris lydekkerianus; assembly: GCA_963574355.1. Taxonomy (NCBI): domain Eukaryota; kingdom Metazoa; phylum Chordata; class Mammalia; order Primates; family Lorisidae; genus Loris; species Loris lydekkerianus. The sequence continues at coordinate 1,330 of CAUYPK010130287.1, forward strand.
GTTGTTTTTTTTAAACCAATGTTTCCTAGCTCATTTGCAGTCTCATGGAAATTTTATAATTGATTTGTCAATTTTTATAAAAGCCTGCTAAGCTATTGATTCAGATTGTATTGAATCAATTTGGAAAAAATTTCTATCTCCTTTTATTTAAACCTTTTTCTTTTCTTTTTTTTTTTTCAGTTTCTGGCCAGGGCTGGGTTTGAACCCACTACCTCCGGCATATGGGGCCGGCTCCCTACTCCTTTGAGCCACAGGTGCCACCCTATTTAAACTTTTTTACACTTCTCTCAATAGCATTTTGAAATTTTTAGTGTACAGGTATTACACCTATTTTGTTAATTTATCCCTAAGTATTTTGCATTTTTTTGTGCTGTTGTAAATGTAACTTTCTTTTATTTCATCCCCAATGGATCATGGCTAATATAAATAGAATTGATTTTTTAATATTAATATTATATTCTTAAGTTTGCTAAGCTCACTTATTTGTCCCGGTGGTTTATTTATGGATTCCTTAAAATTTTCTACATGCACAGTCATACTGTTTGTGAGGAAATACTGTTTTACTTCTTCCTTTCTAATTTTTTTTTTTTTTGAGACAGTCTCATTTTGTCACCCTCAGTCGCCATCATACCTCACAGAAAGCTCAAATACTTGGGTTCAAGGAATCTCCTTGTCTCAGCTTCCTGAGTAGCTGGGACTATAGATACCTGCCACAAGGCCCAGCTAGTTTTCTTATTATTTTTAGTAGAGACAAGGTCTCTATCTTGCTCAGGCTGGTCTTGAACTCCTGAGTTCAAGCAATTCACCTGCCTTGGCCTCTCAGAGTGCTAGGATTACAGGCGTCAGCTACCTCTCCCAGACTCCAATCTTGCTTTTTATTTCTTTTTTTTAATTTTATTGCAATGACTAAGACCTCTGGTACAATATTGAATATACGTAATAAAAGCAAACCATCTCTTGGTCTGTGAGGGGGGACATAGTCAATATCTTAATAGTAAGTATGATGTTGGCTGTAGCTTTTTCATAAATGCTCTTTATCAGATTGTGAATGCTCCTTTCTAATCCAATATTTTCTGGGAGTTTTGTCATGAATTGGTGTTGAATTTCTATATCTATTGAAATGAAAATACATTTTTTCTCTTTATTCTATTAATATGATAAAATACATTGACTGCTTTTTGAATATTAAGTAAAATTTGGAATACTGATATTAATAATACATGGCCTTGGTTATGACATACCATGGCATTTTTATGTGTTGCCAGATTGATTTGCTAATAGTTGAAGGATTTTCTCCCCTCTTTGGTCTATGTTCAGGAGTAATTACTGTATAGTTTTCTATCTCATGATATCTGATTTGGTCTTGGTACTGACATAATACTGGTTTTGTTTAGTATGTGTGTGGTTTTTCTTTCTTTTTCTTTTTGATAGAGTCTCACTCTCTTGCCCAGGCTAGTGTGCCACGGCATCAGCCTAGCTGAACCTCACGCTCCTGGGTTCAAGTGAGCCTCCTTCAGACTCCAGAGTAGCTGGGACTACAGGTATGCACCACAACCTTGAGCTAGTTTTACTCTTTTTGTAGAGCTGAGCTCTTGCTCTTGCTGTTGCTCAGACTGGTCTCAAATTTGTGAGTTTAGGGGATACTCCTGCCTTGGCCTCCCAGAGCGCTAAGATTATAGGTGTGAGCCATTGCTCCCAGCAATGATACTGGTTTTCTTAAATGAGTTAAAAATTGTTTACTCCAGGCAGGGCGCAGTGGCTCATGCCTATAATCCTAGCACTTTGGGAGGCCAAGGTGGTGGGCATTGCTTGAACTCAGAAATTCGAGACCAGCCTGAACCCAATCCTAGCCCCATCTCTAAAATTTGTTGGGTATTGTGACTGCACCTGTAGTCCCAGCTACTTGGGAGTCTGAGACCAGAGAATCTCTTGGGCCCAAGAGTTTGAGGTTGCTGTGAGCTGTGACCACCATGGCACTCTACTAACAGTGACAGAGTGAGACTCTGTCTCAAAAAAAAAAATATTTGTTTAGTCCTCTCTTTTATTTTTACCGGCATTGTTTCTTAATTGAATGCTTGATACAGTTTGCTGGTAGAGCCAGGGTCTGGGCCTAGATTTGTGTATTTACGTGTGTGTGCATGTGTATGTGGAAAATCTTAAAATTCTGAATTAGATTTCTCTAATACATATGTGAATATTCAGATTTTCTATTTTTCTTTTAACATTTGGTGATTTGTGCCTTTCAAGAAATTTTTACTTCATCTGTTGAATTAATTCATTGGCATAAAAGGATATTTAAAATACTCTCTTCTTATCATTTTAATGTTTGTAGGGTCCGTAACACTATTCCTTTCTTTTGCATATTAGTAGCAAAGTGTTATATAATATTTGCATTAAGCCAGTTATGTGTCTTTTAAATAAATTAAGTGAAGAAATATATGTGTGTACAAGATATAATATCTTTACTTATTCATGTAAGTATTATACAGGTATCACAAAGTTCGTGTGCAATTTAAAATAGTCAATTACTTTAAATTGCATATGGACTTTACGGACACCGTGTATTTACCATTTCCAGCATTTTTCCTTCTTATCTATAGATTTCAGTTATGATCAGTATAGTGTTTTGTCAAAGATTTGGGCAAAATTTTTAATCGGATTTGGGAGTCTCACTATCTATAGTTCCCTTGACTTCAAAGTTGACTCTCTCACTCTCCCTGAATTTCCTTTTTATCTTTTTTGAGACAGAGTCTCACCCTGTTGCTCAGACTAGAGTGCCATAATGTCAGCCTAGCTCACAGCAGCCTCAAATTCCTGTCTTGAAGAGATCTTCCTGCCTCAGCCTCCTGAGTAGCTGGGAATGCAGGCGCCCGCCACAAGCCTGGCTGGTTTTTCTAGTTTTAGTAGAGTTTTAGTAGTTTTTGCTCTTGTTCAAGCTAGTCTTGAAATCCCGAGCTAAAGCAATCCTCCTGCCTCGGCCTCCCAGAGTGCTAGAATCACACACCTGAGCCACTGTAGCCAGCCTGGAGTTTGTATTTAGAATTTAGGTCTAAATTCCAGCTACTGTATCAGCTTTGTATTCCGTCTTCTGCCGTCAGCAAGACCACATTTTCTGTCTCAGGAACTTTGCATGTTGAAAATTCTCCTTGAACAAAAAAGCCACAAATTGTGATTCTTACCTGTTGCAGTTTTAACCTTTCCAGAGTAAACTATATGTGGTTTCTGGTTTCTTTCCAGGGTCTTCAAACCATTGTATTTTAAAATAACTGTTTTGTACAGTTTTCGTTATAATTATCTGTGGAAGAATACACCTGACCACTTCATACAGCAATAGCCAGAAACCTGACCCTTGACCTTTTGCCTTTGACTTTATAATCATATTCTAAAATTGTTTCTCATGTGTGCTTTCCACAGATTGTTTGCACCTTTTTTTCATATAGGGATGGAGAACAATGCTTTTTTTCCTGTATTCTTTAAATGCTTAATTTTGTCCCACATACATTTATTGAATATTCACTTGAATACAAACTTAAGTAAAATATGGCTTTGTGGACTTGTATAATGAGGAAAATGATAAATAATGGAGTAAGTATAATGAATTTTGATTGGTCTTATGCTAGAAGTTGTTCCAGGGTACCATGAACGACAATAGATACCAGATTTGAGAGTCTCAGAGGGCCAGAGAATTAAGTATTGGAAAGTGATTAGATGTTGACATACCTTTATGAGGTTTTGGTGAAATTCCTTTTCTTACCATAAATTTCTCCATAAATCTAGTCTCCAAATTAAGTAGCCATTTTCAGAGTTTGTACTGCAGAATAAATCATGATGAATTAAAATGAAATAATTATTTATTAAAAACTACAACATGACAAGAATTGTACTGTAGAGATTTTACATATATGTAATTTTATTTAATTCTCTCAATAGCTGTGTGTTATGAGACAAGAAGAAAATGATTTCCAGTTTGCCTGAGGTCAAGCAACTAGTGAGGTATTTATATATATTCCTTCACCTAGTATTTTTTGAGCACTATTATGTTCCAAGCATTTTAGGTGCTGTGTATACAAAGGTTGTATTTACACATAGCAAAGTCCTTGACCTTACAGAATTTGGAAATCAGATTACAAACTAATAAAGAAATAAATATATAGTGTTTTTATTGGAAATAAGTGCTGCAGAGAAAAATAAAAAAGGCAAGGAAGTGACATGTTACTATTTGTAGAGAATGGTCAGAAAAGGCATCTTAAGTAAGGAAAAAATTGAGCCAAGACCTGAAGGAAGTAGGGAGAATCCATGAAAATACTGGGTGAACAGCATTCAGAAGGCAGAACGGACATCATGTGCAAAAGTGTATTCCTTGATGTGTTCAATGAATATCAAAAAGGCCAAGAGGAAGGGAGGCCGGGCGTGGTGGCTCGCACCTGTAATCCCAACACTCTGGGAGGCCAAGGTGGGTGGGTCACCTGAACTCTGGAGTTTGAGACCAGCTTGAGTGAGAGCAAGACCCTATCTCTACTAAAAATAGAAAATTAGCCAGGTGTTGCAGCTGCTCAGGAGGTTGAGGCAGGAGGATCCCTGGAGCCCAAGAGCTTGAGGTTGCTGTGAGTGATGCACTGGTGCCCTACCCAGGTGGACAGAGTGAGACTCTGTCTAAGGCCAATGGGTCTGCAGTGGAGTTATAGGGAGAATGGTAGGACATAAGGTCAGACTGGCCGGAGTGTCCAGCTCACGTAGGGCTTTGTAGGTTGATGAACTTTGGGATAGACGAAAGGAATGAAGTGGGAAGTCACTGGGGGATTTTGAGCATTGGAGAGACATAGTGTGTCTTGTACTTTAGACAGCAGGGGCCAGGGTGGAAGCTTGCAGACCACTTAGGAGGGGATCACAGCTGTTCAAGTGGGAGGCTGGACCAGCGTGGCAGCAGTGAAGCTGGAGAGAGGGCTTGGGATTCTGGACACATTCAAATCCTGAGGGTAAAGCGGAAGTAGAAGTGTCTTGCAAAAGAGGAGTCAAATTCAGGCCAGTCTGATCCCAAACCCCTGCTTCCTGTAAGTAAGGGGAAAACATCTATTTAAAGAAGAAAAACTGAGGGAAAATGAACAATTTGTGTGGTTAAACTAGAAAGAAACTAAGATAAACCTGGCAACTGGCAAATCCAAACCATTTTAATCACCCAAAATGTCTTAGTAAATTTCTCGATGTATCTGCCTGAAGAAAAATTCAGTGTTATGAAAACACGTAATACAGAGATTGTCTGCCAATTTGTGAGCGCTTTGGAATTCTGAGCACGTAAAAATACTTCACTCTGAGTCTGGAAAATAACTAAATGTAAAATGAGAAGCGTGGCAGTCCTATGACATGTGAGATGAATGACTATTAGTCTTAATATCCCACAGATTATAAACGTGAAGCCCCTTTGGTCAAATCCAAGGATCAGGGACTAGGATTCTAATTCTGGCTCAGATTCACTCTTTGATTGCTGACTCATGCTCAAGGTTGCCCACCTTTTCAGCCTGTTTTAATTAAAGATATCAAATATTAACACCTTTGATGCCCATGACAAACATTTCAAAACACCCATACGATTGCTATGAGAAGAGCCTAGACACTGTTAGCAGATTTAGTAAGCTAATCGATTTTTATTTTTATCCTTAAAAGTAGAATGGGAGATTTATGGAATATATGGTTTTTAGGACTTCCTCATTGTTTATATGCCTTAAAAAGCAATTTTATAGACAGAAAAATATTTTGGTGGAAAAAATAGATTAATGAGTGTATTAGCCCGCATGACTGAAATAATCACCTGTTTAATTCAAATTGTGAAGGAAATTATGTACAGAACAATTCAGTTTTAGGATGTAGTGAATGGGCAGGAAGCTTTTTCAGAATCCACTTAAGTAATGCATGAACTGCTATAAAACATTAATAATAGTTCAGTAAAATTTTGAGAGCCAAATAGGAGTTTTCATGGTCTGCCGAAATCTGTTTAAGTTTGAAAGATATCTGTTTTCGGACATTTCCTGTAATTCTAATACATGCAGCTTCTAGAGTGCTTCCTGTAATTGCTAAAATAGTGAGAAATAGAGAAAGATTTTAGTAAAGATAAAAGATACAATACATGTATTTTTGTTCACTCGCTCTACAATCTCATGGAAATGACAGAAAAGTGGTTGAGAAAGAGGAACAAACCCGTAAGACAGAAAGGACAAGGAGGAGTCAGAAAAAATTTGGCAACTGAAAAGCAGTTACAGAAGCTGTAACTACCTATCAAAAGTTTGGAAAGCACTGTGAGGAAAGTTGAGAAGCAAGTGCATTTTATTTCAGATTTCCTAAAGGCTCAAATTGTTGGCACTGGGTTCTTTTGAACCGTGGTGCGGTGCGCGTGAGGCTGTGGTGAAGGGAGAATACCCTGCAGGTGTTTATGAGATGCAGCTGGACGGCTCCACCCCAGGGTTCTCCTACTCTGCAGAATGGATGGACGGTGCAGCTCCAGGAGGACAGACTGTTGGTTTATTCCAGAGAGGGCATGTGAAATGGAAGCCGCTAAGTAAAGTTGAAGCTGAGAGGTCCACACTAAGGACAGTGGAATTAAGTGAGCACGCGTCACCGGACTGTCATCCTCCCTTCCCTTGGTTCCCAGAATGCTCACTTCCCTACCTCTACCCTTCAGAAAAGTCACCTCGGGGGATTCTGAGCAGGCAAAAAGCCTTCAAGGTTCTGATATCAGTGTTCCTTCAATGAAATGGGCCACTAAGTTCACCCCCAAAGAGCGACCCACAATACACCATACCCAGGAGATGCTCAGAGCTAGTCACCGGCCCTTAGAAAATCCGAGGTTATTCGCCATCAGAGAGAATCCTCTGATGCAAAAGACAGAAATGGAAACAAGCACATTAAAGAACATGGAAGAGAGGGACAAGGGAAGAAAATAGAAATATCAGTCAGGCATGGTGGCTCACACCTGTAATCCCAGAAGTTTAAGAGACCAAGATGGGAGGATTGCTTGAGGCCAGGGATTCAAGAACAGCCTGAGCAAAATATGAAAATTCCATTTCTACAAAACAAAACAAAACAACAACAACAACAAAAAAAAAAAAATAGTAGAAAAATTAACTAGTTGTGGTGGTGTGCTCCATTAGTCCCACCTACTCAGGAGGCTGAGGCAGGAGGATCACTTGAGCCTAGGAGTTTGCGGTTGCCTTGAGTTATGGTAATGCCACTGCATTCTAGGCAACAGGTGAGCCCTTGTCTGCTAAAAAAAAAATAAATAAATGAAAGAAAAGGAAATATATATAACAAATAAAGAGAGAATATGTGCTGTAAGAGAACAGAATAATCAGCTATCTATCTATCTGTGTATCAGCTATCATTTAACTATAGGTAAGGATGACAAGAAAGTGCTCCTAAAAATACAAATTATGAGACAAGAAATAATAAAAAAAAAAATACTCAATAGGAGAGTTGACAGATAAGTAGATAAATGAGGAAATCTCCAAGAAAATAGAGGGAAAGAATCATTAGAAGCATGATTACAAAGAAAAAAAATTTAAAAATCAGAGGCTTAAAGGACCAATGTGGAAGTTCAATATATGAATAACAAGAATTTCAGAAAGAGATCTAAGTTGAAAATAATCAAATAGGCAAATCAAGAACATCCTTCAGAACTGAAGGATATGAATTTCTATATTATAGGCAACAACTAAGGTCCCAGAGTAGTGGTTTATAATTCTTTCTGTGGCTTTTTTTTTTTTTTTTTTTTTAGGGGAGAGGTGATTTTTTGGTCATATTCCTACATAGCCTGTTGATAGCAATGCTTTGGTTTTTCAGCGTTCGGCATTATCTACTGCCTTCCTGGTCCGGAACTAGCATTGTGTCACCCTCTGCCCCCCCTTACATGTGTCCACATCTCTCATCCTCCCATCCAGTGCATGCAATTATATGGCAATTTTAGTTTAATCAAGTATTCACAATTTACATTATTATGACTATGTAAAGGCTGTTCCCAGTAAAGACCTGGAGAATTTTAGAATTTTTTTCTTTCCCACATCACTATTTGTTTTCCCTGGAGTTAATTTTTGTCTTGCTTCTTCATTTGTGAAATTGGGATGTCCAAGGGTTGACCTATTTCAGGCACTATTGATTCAAAGACCCTCATTAAGAAATGACCCCTCGATCGGCTCTGTTCTCTTCTGAGTAGGCTGCATTCTCAGGCAGGCATTTCCAGCAAACAGGTGATGAGCAACTCCATGCTTGCATGCTGACAGTTAGAGACCTCAGTAGGTAAAGAACGACTTTTCCTCAACAGGTCCTGCAAGAGAACCCGTCTCTCACCCAAGAAGACTGCTGCTCTTTTGTTCTCATGACTCACCAGTCTGAGGATGGTATCAGTTTTGTCTCAGCCTCCAGGGTTGAGAATGAGGGAAGGAGTCTGAACAGACAAAACAAGAGAATAGGCTTTAAAAAAAATTAATGCATTTTGACATTTGTATATGTAACTATATTATAGCTCAAACTCAAAAAGATTCGTACTCAAATTGCACAGGCTAGAAAAGACAAGAGTTCATTCAGTCCTTTCCTCTGATTTAATCATGGTCATAACTAAATTATTCCAGATTTAGCATCCAGAATGTACAGATGTTGAGCTCTATTGATGATGCTTTTTTGGTTGAGGAAACACTATAGAATTTAAGTTTTTAAGTTTAAAATGGTTCTGGGAATGATGGCATTAGTGTTTTATATTGGAATTCAGGGATTTTGTATTGATACTCAAAAAGTAGAAATTTAAATATAAATCAAAGTTAAGATGCCGTGAATTTTGGCATCTTTTAATATTACAAATATGTTTGTCTGAAGTTCATTTGATCTTTTAAATGTGGGATTTATTTATTTATTTATTTATTTTTGAGACAGGATCTTGCTCTGTTGCCCGGGTTAGAGCGTGGTGGTGTGGTCAGAGCTTTGCTGCTAGTCTCTGTTATTGTAATTTAGATCACTGTAGATGTAAGGGAAGAAAAGGGTATCTGAAAAGAGATACAAAATACATGTAAATACACACACAAAGAAGTCACAATTAGGTTTAAATATATGAGGGCTTATTAAGCAGACGAGGGAAAGAAGGAGCTGATTGGAAGAAAAGAATGCCTCTGACGGAAGGTGAGCGCCGGGGCGACCATGGCAGAGCCCTGCCCAGCTGTCCTCATTCACCCCTCAGCTGCACACTGAAGAAACATTTATGCCCTGTGCTTGGCAGCTAAAACATTTTTAGATGGCTTGGAGTGTAGACACGCACACATTTGGCTTCTCAATGCTGCTTCTGATTGACAGTCCCTAAAATGGAAATCTCGGGAACTTGGTCATATATGAATCTAATGTCTCATCAGAAAGAATCAAAACACAAAGTATATTTGTCCCTTTTTTTGGTCAGGACCATTCAGTTGCATTCCTCTATCATGCAGCTCTGAAATTATATGGTGCTAAGTATGAGGTTTTCCTTTGAAACAAGAAATCCTAACTCTGTGTTAGTCTCTTTCTCATGATCCCGAATAATAAAAAACAGCATCACCATCTTTGGAAATACGGTAGTGGATTTAGCTACTACCAGGAAATAACTTTATCTACAGAGAGTTGAACTTATTAGAGAAAAAAAAAATGCATCTATATTTTTTGTTGTTGTTTTTCTTACATTTTCCTGATATAATTTAGCAGATGAGCCCAAATTTGTAGGTCTGGGACTACCACTGTAATTACACATGCCTTCCAAATTACCCAATCTCTGTGTCTATTCTCCTTTGCCAGGCACCCTTTTCTAACTTCATTCCAATCCTGTCAGTCTCAACCAACTCTTTTATTGCTGATCTGTGGGGACTTCTGGTGGATGCTAGAATCCTGCAGAGTAATCATGCCAGCTGTCACTGTTGGTGCTGAAGGTATGTGCATGTGGCTTGGGTAGGGGAGCAAGAAATGTCACGTGACAGCTTGTCTCCACCCCATGTTCCTCAGTGACCTGGACATCAGAATTTTGTATCTGGAGATTTAAGGTGTGTGTGTGTGGGGGAACCCCTGAAGAACAGGGATGTTCATTTCCAGTAGTGGCAGACTACTGAGTTTTAATAGAAAAAATGGGGGGGAAATCTTTTTAAAGGTATCTGAAAACTAAAGAATAGTCCAAGATATGGGAAAAAAATTAAAATCTAGAGACTTGTCCCTTATGCTTGAGGCCACTTTTTCTCTTAGAGGAATTTGAAAATTCAAGAAATTGTATCTGGAGTATAAAAGTTCTTCCCAAGTGGAAGCTTATTAAGCTCTTTGCATATAAGGTTGGAAATGCAGAGAGAAATGGTCACAGACATGAGGGTGATGTGGAAGCCCTCTCTCAAGGACTCTCGAGGACTGCAACCAGCTCCAAATTACTTTTATCACTGAAATTATATTAAGTATTTCCAGATGACTAGAAATTTCAAATTCCCCAAATGCCAACATTTTTATGGAGAAAGTTAACATTATACTAGACCTCAAATTATGCAAACACATAATTTTTAAAATACAAAATCTGATGCACAATAGAAAATAAGCAGCACCCTGAGAAGACAAAACTGTATGCAAAATAAATAAAACTACTCACAAGGACTTTAGAAATTGGGGTCATTGAATATAGGTTTTAAAAACTTATGCTTTCTACATCCAAAGAGATAAAAGATAAGACTTAGAGCTATAGCTGGGAATTGAAAACTATTACACTGTGGCCTATTGCCAAAGGATCCAATAGAAAAGTTGGAATTAGAAAATGCAGTGACTGAAATTAAGAGGTCAATATACAGATTTAACATCAGACTAAACACAATTGAAGAGTATCTGTGATCTGAATAAGAAAACAGAAGAAAATATGCAGGCCAAATTATAAATCAGAATAAAGAACAAGCAAAAAGAAGAATAGAAATGTAGCGATTTCAGTGAGAAAGTACAAGACCCATGTGGAATCCCAGAAGCTGAAGAGAGTAGGCGGAAAGAAAGTTTCAGGAAATACTAGTTGAGAATCTTCCAAAGTTGATAAAGATCAGTAAGCTTAGTTTCAGTAATTCCTAAAGATAAAAAGAAATCTATACCAAGGCTAATTGTAGTACAACTGATACAAATAATAATAATAATAATAAGGCAAATATTAAAAGCAGCTGGAGGTAAAAAGACAGATTGCTTTCGAGGAGCACAATTAAATTGACCCACAACTTTTCAAAAGAAACGATGAAAGCCAGAAAACAATGGAAGGAGATCTCAAAGTACCAAAAGAAAATAACCTGTAATTGATGCCCAATGAAAATATCTTTCAAGAATGAAAATGAAATAATACTTGTTTTTCGAACAAATGGAATTGTAGAATTCATCTCCAGTAGACTTATAATAAAGATAAAATAATATTACATTCTCCAGGCAGAAGAAAAATCATTCCTGATGGAAGAGCAAATATTCAAGAAGGAAAAGACAATGAGAAAAATCCCTGTGTGGGTATAGCTAAGTGAATGTTGACTAACATAATAATAAGCACATCTTGTGGAGTTTAGATTACATTCCTGCACATTTGTGAACAGAGTGTGACAAGAGTGTTGTTTCGGATCCTATTTAATTAATATATAGCAAGAAGCAATTTAGTCTTTCAAAAAGTTTAACTGTTTGTTTACAGCCGTCTATTAAATATCCTATGGTTTTTCTTCAATTCAAAGAAACGTGTGCTCATGAAGACATCATAACCTACCAAGGAAGTGTTAAGACTGGAAACCGGGAGTGATTAATGGTAACACAGAGTAGCACTAATGTCCTTGGCCTTGATCTCATTCTCACCTGGATGAGAACCTCACCAAAAGGAGGGAATTGTTGAAAGATATAGGAGATCATTTTTTTTCTAACTAAATTCCTACACTACACCAAATAGATTAGACTAAGAACTCCAAACAGAGTTACCCATGTTCACCAAACCAAATCTGAGTTGTCATCTGGTCTTTGAAAAAATCAAGAGAGACAGATAACAGTCTAATTTCCCAAACAGAGGCTGGGACTACAGTGGCTGGTACGTGTTTTCTCAGCATGTTGGAAGACCAAGGAGGGAGGATACCTTGAGGGCCAAAGTTCAAGGCTGCAGGCAACTATGATGCAGCCTCTGCACTCCAGGCCACAGAGTGCGACTCTGTCCCTAACAAAATAACACAAACAATTTTCCAAACAGGCTAGTTTGGATCTTCAATATGAAAAGGAAGTTTTCTCTGCTTCAGTCTTTACAACCAAGAGTGATGTAATGAGGTCACTTAATGTTAATCAATCAACTATCTTTTTTTTTTGAGACAGAGTCTCATTATATCACCATTGGTAGAGTGCCATGGTGTCACAGCTCACAGCAACCTCCAACTCTTGGGCTTAAAGCGATTCTCTTGCCTCAGCCTCTCAAGTAGCTGGGACTATAGGCTCCTGCCACAACGCCTGGCTATTTTTTGGTTGTAGTTGTCATTGTTGTTTAGCTGGCCCAGGCCAGACTTGAACCCGCCAGCTTTGGTGTATGTGGCTGGCGCCATAACCGCTGAGCTACAGGCGCTGAGCCCAATCAACTATTTCTTATTCTATCTCCCTGTTTCTGCCTTAGAAGGAAAGGGATTTTGAAATGACCAATCTGCTTTTGTTCTTTTTTTCTGCTTTCTTCAGTCCTTTTTCTTTCTATAAAGCCAACCTCCTCAC
>CAUYPK010130288.1:0-21423 GCA_963574355.1 Loris lydekkerianus
AAAAAAAGTTTAATAAAAAAAAAAAAAATTTTGTATAAATTTTTAAAAATTTTAATTTTTTTTATTGAAAAATGTCCACCCCCCCCCCCCCCCCCCCCCCCCGTGTCTCACCTAAGGCAAGCTCCTCTACTAGTTACTGACAATGTTAACTTGGCACAGATGTCTAGGCTCCTGACTGAGGAGCTCTGAATATTTTAGAATTAGATGTTGCTTAAATAACATAGGCAAAGTTAGCTTTTTCAGCCTGTCTGGTTGTCCTTGCCATGGCAGTCTGTCCCTGTCTCCCTCGTGGGATCTGCAGAGTTGGGTCCCATCTCTCAGCTCCATGAAAGAGTCATGGGGTAATGACTTGCCCCATGGCCTTGCTCAACTTGTAACGTTGTCTGCCTGTCTGTGTCAACCCATGACAGGAATTGAAACCACTGGAAACATGGTGAAGCAGCCCGCCAAGTTCACTGTGGACACTATCAGCGCTGGGCAAGGAGATGTGATGGTGTTTGTCGAGGACCCAGAAGGGAACAAAGAGGAAGTACGTTGGAGGATGCTACTCTGCTGTCCAGTATCCCGTGGAGCTTTGGGGGCTTGGAACAGGGCCAGGGACTGTGCCTCCATTTCCCTCGTCACAGCCCAAAACCAAAACTGTTTTTTGCCAAAAAGATGCCGAGGCTTGAAATATAATATAAATTGATTCCCAAGGATGCAGTGTTTAATAGAATAAAGGATACTTTGGATTTAGCAAAGGCCTTGTTAGTTGAGGTTCTAGATGCTGATGGCCAGAATAACAAGGTGATTCCTGCCCCACTCTCTTCCCACACTGAACATTCTTTGGTTCCCCCTCCAAGCCCTTTGCACATGCTGATCTCTCTCTTCACTTATTTTCTTAGGACCATATTTTATTCCTATCACCTAGCATAATCTGAAATCTGAAGTTTATTGACATATTGTCTGTTTCCCCACGGAGCTGGGATTGTGCCTGACTTGTACATTGTTTTATTTTTGTTACCTAACACAGGGCCCAACATTTCATATGCCCTCAGTAACGTGAGCCAATAAAGGTTTATGGTACTTGCTTCATATTCGCTCTTACCTAGAGAGTGATATCCTCGAGACAGTGAGGAGTCCTGACTCTGTTCTACCTTTGTGCTGTGTGGTTTTGTTTCTGTGACTCCATGGTACTACTCTCCTGGTAGCTCTGCAGGACTGGTGGGATAGGAAATAGCTAGCAGGGTTTCTAACCTGGCCGTTCGCTGTAGGACCTCGGCTGGCGTAGCATGCCCCTTACCCAGCACCTCCTCTAACTGTCACCTATCTTCCTTCCTAGGCACAAGTAACCCCCGACAATGACAAGAACAAGACGTACTCTGTGGAGTATCTGCCCAAGGTCACTGGGTTGCACAAAGTAAGAAGCATCACAGCTATGGCTTGAACTATTCTTTAGGCTTGTTTCAATATATGTAGAAGAAAGATCTTAGGACAAACAGTTTTTCTTACATTAACTTCTGATTTTCCTTTCTGATTATAAAGATATCTATGTTCATTGTAGAAAATTTGGAATCACTATGAATCAGATTTGAGGCATTAGCTGATACATCTTTATTGGTTCATTTCCATGGATGGGCTCTTGCAATGTCATAAGACTTTTCTAACTCCACCTAGGTAACTAATGGTTGTAGATACATGCCTAGAGTGTAGATGCTGTAGTGACTGAGCTGTGGACTTTGTCCTTAGTGTTTCCTTAGGTATTCCTCTTAGAGGTGCTCTGGAGGGCCTATCTAATTGTCCATAGGGGAAAGAAATGGCCCTCTCATCATCTGGAGACGTGGTGGGGGTGGAGCCCCCAGGCACTTTGTCTCGGCAACATTTTGAGTTCTGTTTGAGATGGTGTCCAGGTGGCCTGTAGGGCAGGGGCTAGGACAGCCTGTATTGCAGGTGAAAGACATGAGTGTGCCCTTCACTGGAAGAAAACCCTCAACAGCATATAAAGGCCAGTCCCTATGTACTATGCCCAGACTTTGAGACAGGGACCATACTACCTTGAGCTTTGGTAGATTTACTTGGGATGATGGCCTTAGATTTCTCTTATACCCTTAGAATATTAGGATTTTGGAAAAAAGAATTAGGAATAAATGCTCTTGAAGGGAGCATTTATGATACAATAGATTCATTTCAGTCAAGGATGAGTTTACACGAAACCCAACCCAGTTTCTCCTGACAAATTTTAAAGATGACAACTTGAGTCAAAGGTGACTCAATTTCTAGTTGAAAATCATTGCACTTCATTTCAAATCCATGTGTCTAAGAATGATCTTGGTCCTTTGAAAAACACTTTCACTCTGGGTTTGAAATCCTAGTAGTGCATATTTTATTCTGGGAGATAGTGGCTCCTTCTGTAGCTCCTTGAAAGGACCTAGTGTCTAGAGGTTGAAGTATGTGTCTGTTCATCTCCTACTAGAGAGGTTAAGCATATCTGATATAAGCATTTTTCTTTTGCTAAGGACATGATGTCCCAGACCCATTTGTATGGCTGAAAGGGGCGGGCAGGACTCCCATTCAGGCCATTTGACTTGGTTCCAGCCACCTCTCTATATTCAGGAAGAGGGTGGAAAAGATTGTCAATGCATGTGGCTGGAAGTGGTCTTGCTGGGCTTCTGTATATTTCACGTGTCTTTCATCTATAGGTCACAGTCCTCTTTGCAGGACAGCACATCTCCAAGAGTCCATTTGAAGTGCATGTTGACAAGGCCCAGGGGGACGCCAGTAAAGTCACCGCAAAAGGCCCAGGATTGGAAGCTACAGGGAACATCGCCAATAAGCCCACCTACTTTGACATCTACACAGCAGGTAACATGCTTTTCTTCCAGGGATCAGACCTTTGGGCTTTCCTCCAAAGCCTGAAATGTAATCCTCAGGAACTTGAAGACTTGGGATGCCTCGTCTTTTATCTTCTAAATTGAACAACGATAAAAGGAACTTCTTATGTTTTAGTTGTAATTTTTTCTTTTTTTTTTTTTTCCCTCAAAGCCGGCTTTTCGTCTCTAAAATATTCAGGCTTGACTTTGATTAATCAGTTTCAGTGCACATTTCTGATTTGACTAAATGTTCTAAAGAAACTTAAGTTTTAAGAATCATCTACTAGACCTACTTCTGTGCAAGATCTTACAGGGGATAAAAAAAAGGACTGAATAAGGCGTACTTCTTGAATAGTCAGCTCTGTTTTCAGAGTAGAAAATTTAGAAAATAAAAAATGTGAAGAAAGTTAACCATAACCTCAACCACCCAAGGAAGCAGTTGGTGTGGACTTGCCCGAGTGCCTCTCTGTGTCCTGTTTGTACTTTGCACTCAGCAGTGAGCTTTCTGAGAGGGTGACGTGGGCTCATGGAATGCTCACTCTCTCTCAGGAGCCGGCGTGGGTGACATAGGTGTTGAGGTAGAAGATCCCCAGGGAAAGAACACCGTGGAGTTGCTCGTGGAAGACAAAGGAAACCAAGTGTATCGATGTGTGTACAAACCCATGCAGCCCGGTCCCCACGTGGTCAAGGTCTCGTTTGCCGGGGACACCATTCCCAAGAGCCCCTTCGTCGTGCAGGTTGGGGAAGGTGAGTGCTGGGTGGGCTGAGCACATCTATGACTGGCATGCATGTAAACTGTGCGCTGCTGGGCACCAAGGACAGGAAAATGGTTGGGGTGGAACACTGAGCTCACACCTATTCCCTTTCTGCCAGAGCCACGTCAGCCGGAAGTGGCTTACTTTGTTCTCAAGATATTAATACTAAAATCTCTTATGAGCCATGCAGAGACCTAAATACTTTGCTTGTATTAACTCACTTAATCCTCCCCAAAACATGCATCCAGGAGAGTCATTATCCTCACTGAGAGAGGTGGGGCTGGAGGCACTTGGAGGAGTTGGTGCCACAGCTGAAGTTAGCAGCAGCACCAGCCCTGCAGGCTCCGTGCACTGGCTGTCACTGACTGCCAGGCATTTAGCACAACTGCATTGAATCATCGTACCAGCTTGTGTGCTGCAGGTGCTGCGGTCATCTCCACTCTGCGTGTGGACATGCTGAACCCAACATGAGGTTTCAGTAGCAGGAAGTATCAGTACAGCTGCAACTGTGGTCTCTGCTGACCCTGCCCTTAACCACTCTGCCGAAGCCCCTCTGCAGCCGGGAGCATGCACTTTCCTCTACTGGTAGACTCTCTCCTGACTTTGTCACTTTCTTCTTTGTTTTGTTTTGTTTTCCAACTGTGCTTCCTTTTCTAACCCATACCTGGCCTTTTCCTGTTCTGTCCTTCGAATCTGCCTCTGCAGACTTGGCTTCTTCTTCTGAATCCTGCCTCTGGGCCAGCCTGGACCCCAAAGCTGTTGGCTTCCTAGCTGAGACCTCTGGGCCAGAGGCCTCTTACTTGGTAAGGCTGGTTGGGAGGGACTTTTCTTTTTTTTATTTCTTGTTTTTTTTTTTTTGTCACTTCTTTGTGCTGCTTGAGAATGGCAGCTGTGCTTGGTTCTTTGTTACTTCAGGAAATGCCTGTGCAGGTGTTATTACAACTTGTCCAGCCAAACCCCAGACCTACTCTCTAATTGTATTTAAAAACATCTAGGACTTTGCTAGATTGTGGAGAAGCTGGCTGTGCCCTTCAAACTTTTTAGCTTCATTTAGTGTTTATATGAACTGAGCAGTTACCCTTTTGATGTTGAGACTATCGCACATGTTCAGAATTTCCATGAGTGTTTTAAAGCACATTAAAACCTACCGAGGAAGTCCTGTCATCCTGCTGTGACTTATTTCTGGTATGACCAACTTTTCTCCCCTTGACAAAGAAAAAGCAAACAAAAAGTCTCAATGTGTTCACAAAGCAAAACTTTTTGACATAAGGCAAGAAAGACTTTTAACCAGCTTTCCTAACCTTATGTTTGTTCCAACCTTCTCTCACTCATGGACTATTTTTTTTATTGCCAGCATCTCCATCTCATCTATCACTTATAAAATTTAGCCTTTAATTAATAGACATTTTCTTTTTCCTTTTTTTAGAGAGAGGGTCTTGCTCTGTCACCCAGGCTGGAGTGCAGTAGGAGGATCGTAGTTCACTGTACCCTCAAATGCCTGAGCTCAAGTGATCTTCCTATCTCAGCCTCCTGAGTAGCTGGGACCACAGGCATGAACCCCTGAACCCAGCTGATTTTTCCTTTTGATTTACTAACATCCCCTCCCCTTTTAAGTGATTTTTATATTAAAATAAACTTTATATCAGTTTCACAATGGAAAACCAATGTCACTTGCTATAAAGTACAACCATAAACTTATATTCATCCATAAACCATCTGAAATCATTTCTAACTCCAAGAGTTTGCATATGACTCTTTGGGAAGCAATCATTTGCCAAACAGCCAGCTGAGGATGTTGCAGGGAGGAAGAGCCAGAGGAGGAGTTACCTTCCTTCTGTGGAGTAAAGAGTTTTATCTTCTAGAGTCTGGGATCTTTTGTGTAGAGAGAGCTTCAAATGTGCAGTGTCAGCTTTGGAAAGGAAAAGTCACTTAAACAACATGACATTTCACACATTAGCCTCCAATTTCATTCATGAAAAGGTTGCCCATGCTGGGCAAAGAATTCCTAGGGCATAAAGGTATGTTTTATCAACCCTTGGATACTGTGGACCTCTCAAGGGATATCAAAAACTACCTTTGTCCTTAATTTTTAAACTTTACAATTTTAAGTTTTTAAACTAAGCCATAATATCAAATCAGGAGTGGTATTTACTGCTACTTATTGCTTTTTTAGTCACTCACACTCTGAGGGCCTCGTATCAGCACTAAAATATTGGCTCAGGTGGGACTGAACAGCACTCTCTCTCCCTCTCTTTTGCTTTCTTTCTTTCTTTTTTTTTTCCCCTCTCCTTTCAAAAACTCTTCTGGAATGGTCTCTCTTTTTTTTCTTAGCTATTTTGTTTTTGCCTGGTTGTTCATGCTGAAGACAACAATGTTTAAACTTTCAGAAATGGCTGACCTAGGGTTTGGAATCCAGACAGGCAATTTCAAGCACTGCACTTTCCAAGTAGACTTGGAAAAGTCCAGTCTTACCAATTAGTGGGCCCTTGTGTATGGCAATGAGGTCTGAATAATGTCCAGCACTTGGTCTTAACTTCCCCTTACAAAGAAAAGGGTAAATGCCAGGACTGGCGCCCAGTGTGGATTTGCCACGCTCCCCTCATTTCTTTGCCAAAGTAGCTTTTCCTGAGTCTTTCTGTGGCATGGCTGGACAAAGTTACACTGTGTCCTTCTTTGCTAGCCTGATATGTTTCCTGAATGGGACCCTTGGTCTTGGACCACTACTGCATAGTCTTTGTGCAAAGCAAATATTTTCTTGGCTGATGGTTCCACGTTACCTTGGCTTTGATGACCAACCCAAGAATGAAGGGTTGAATTGATGTTGAAACTGTGCTTGCAGCCTGCAGTCCAAATGCTTGCCGGGCCAGTGGACGAGGCCTGCAGCCCAGAGGTGTCCGTATCCGAGAGACTGCAGACTTCAAGGTTGACACCAAAGCTGCGGGAAGTGGGGAGCTCAGTGTAATTGTGAAGGGTCCCAGTAAGTATTCCTTTCTTTATCTCAGGTGTTATTTTGTTTAATTTTACAGCCATGGTATATAGTTTTCATCAAACAGCCAGTTCTCATCAATTTATTCTGGAGAGCTATGTCAAGGATTTGAGGCTCTCTGGACTCCTTGGTGAAGGGAACAGGGTTTAAATAGTAATGTCTGTCCTGGATATGGGCAAGAACAGTGGGTGGCTTGACACTTTACATTGTATTAAAATGTCTGGGAGTAGAAAAGCACTGTGTAAAGGAGTTGGGGAAATGCTGCTATTGGAACAACAACCAGAAGTGGCTTTTTTTTTTTTTTCTTTTTCTCAGAGGAAACCTAGGCTCAGAGAGGAAGATTCTTGCCCAAGGTTACAATAGCTCGTAGGCTTCTGAGCTGGAATTCAAGCAGAGTCTCCAAAGCCAGTGATTTTCCCATTACAGGTTACATTTTATAGACTATGAAATTATGTCAAATACCAAATACTTAATTACTATGATCATTGCTTATAGAAGGAGAATAAAATTCCCTAAGAGTAAGTTTTCATTATAGATAAATGCCATTTGTGGATGGGTAGGTTACACCCTGCAACCCATTCTCCCTCCCTCTTTCAGGGAAAGAGACAGCAGATGTGGGGATGAGTGGCTTCCCGGTTCTTCTTTTCCCCTGGAACAGAGAAGCAGCCCAGCATTTCTAATCTCAGGTGTAGCAGTGCTTGGTGGTCTTCTTCCCACGGCTTGTGGAAACCCAAGCTTCCTGTGCTAGGATGGCTCTCAAGCTCTGTGTTCCCAACAGGCTGGGGCAAGAGTGTTCTGAGCTGCAGAATGCTAATATTTGATCTCAGAGCATCAAGCTTTGGAGCAGACTACAGCCAAGGTTCTAGACCATCCAGAATGTGGAGCCAAGCTGCTGTGGGGCTGCCCTCCGTCCCAGCTTGTTGCAACAGGAGCCAACGAGGCATTTTTTTTCCTGACCTTGGATACTTGCTTGACTCAACGGCTTTCCTGGCCAAACCTCAGGGCTCAACCTAAAACAAGTTCCTGCCTGATGGCTGGGTCTGGAGTTTGCACCTGAAACCTGTCCTCTCTCAGATAGCATGCAAGGACTTTCTTGCTTTTGTTGTCCAGATTTACTTGAAAAAGATGCTTGAACACTGACCCTGAAACTCATGCTAAATACTCTTAAAGGTTCACTCCTGTCCCAGTTTTCATCTCCAGTTTTTGTGGAGGGGCAAGAAGAGTGGCTACAGTTGGTGGGAAATGTTGAGATGTGACTTGATTTATCTTTATAACAACTCAGGAGGTTTAAGACCTCAGGACTTTCTCATAGTCGAGAAAGATTTTTAAAGCCAATTAGCTAGGAAATCCTTCATTTCCTCATCATTTAAAGCAGAAATGGCTCTGTTTGTAGCTTTGGGTTAATCCTCCAGGTTTTGGGCGGTTCCACACTCTGAGGTGGCCCACTTAGTTTTCTTAGGTAGCTTATGTTTTGTGGATGTGGCTGCCTTACTGTTCTGTCCTTTTGGTTCTCTTTCTGAGCTTAGGATCATATTGGAAAGATTGTTTGCTTTCTTCCCACAGAGGGTCTGGAGGAGCTGGTGAAGCAGAAAGGCTTCCTGGATGGGGTCTACACTTTTGAGTATTACCCCAGCACCCCAGGGAGATACAGCATTGCCATCACGTGGGGGCAACACCACATTCCAAAGAGGTGAGGCGGCAGCTGGAAATGCGACTTCTCTGGAGGCGTGCTTAGCTCAGGGCAGACTCGGCTGTTGCTTCCTCTGCTACAGGAGGGAAAGAGATTTGCTTTGTTGAAAACTTTTTTTTTTTTTTTCCCCAGAGCAGCACAGACATTTGGCCTGTTCTCAAAAGCAGCAGAAAGTTGCTGTGGTGTTAGCTGACTTGCTTTAAATCAAATGCTGGCAGTTTGGGGCTGGTGGGAGGCAGGGAGTCAGAGGAGCAGTAATAGAGAGCAAATGGGCTGTGTATCTGTATGCCCTTATGTAAACCGAGATTCCCTTTTTCAATGAGTGCCTCTGTTCACGAATGCCATGGGGGCAAAATCTGCTATGGTTTACACTGAAGCTGTCTACGTTAATGTTTTCAGGGGCCAAAGGATGCAGTCTACAGTTTTGCCTTATGGGTATTGCAATTGCCCCCTTGTTTTCCAGCTCTCCTGGGGGCAACTTTAAACTCTGAATAAATTTGGTTTGCCTTGAGAAATATTTGGGCATTATAGGGTTCTAAGCTCACTTGTTTTAAACCTCCCACACCAAGGTTAAAGCACATTTATTCATGCATGAGATAAAGACTATGCAGCCTAGTTTTCCTGTTATAACGTAAGCAGGGTATAGAAAAGCATGGACTTTCTCACCTTCTAGGGCTCACTGTTTAGGGAGCCCTGCACACAAAAGGTCAATGACCAGGAGAATAAGGCAAGGCAGTGTGGCTTGAGTGCCAACCCAGCTGCCACCTGAGCTCCCTGAGGCAGCCACATTACATTATATTGTTGACATAACAATGGCTGTCAGAGGGACCTGCATGGAGGAAGGGCTTGGCTAGAGTTTGGGACGCTGAGTGAAAAGGTTGGGTGAGTGGAGAGAATGTGCAGAGGAACCACAGTCTGGGGCTGTATTTAGCCCTTATTTGCTCTTCTTCAGTGCTTCTTCCATTCTTTTCCTTCTAGTCCCTTTGAAGTTCAAGTTGGTCCTGAAGCAGGCATGCAGAAAGTCCGTGCCTGGGGCCCTGGCCTCCATGGTGGGATTGTCGGGCGGTCAGCAGATTTTGTGGTGGAGTCTGTCGGCTCTGAAGTGGGGTCTCTAGGTAAGTGGAGGCAGTTGACCAGCAGCTTCTGGAGAGCTGAGGATTAAAGGGCACCTGTGCCTGGTGTCAGGCTGGGTGTGGGGGCCTTGCCTGGCCTCACTACCCTTAGCCAATTGGCCTCTTGACCGGGCATCTCTGGATTCTACTGTGGAACTGGGTTTCCTCTTTCCTTCTGCCCCTTTTGTTTCACGCTTCCTCTGTTACCTGCATTCATTCATCTTGACAACCAAGGTTTTATGTAGACATTGTGTTTAAAACAGTGCTTGGTACATAGTAAACACTTAGCAAATATTGTTGACGGACTCTTAATTTGTACGAATGAATTTTGCTAAAATTTGGGAAAATATATTCTTTATTGTGTAACTGGCTACTGTATTTTTGTGTGTATAATGCTCACTTTTTTGCCTAAATTCTTGAGGGAAAAATGGGATACACATTATACATAGGTAGTCTGACTTGGGAGCAGGGGAGCCCAGTGGGCCTCCAGGGCTGCTGTGCACTGCTGCCCGGCCCACCAAGCACACAGAGTTCCAGTCCAGGAAGATCTGGGATCTGATAGGAGTGGGCTGGAATGGCCTCCACTGAGCACTGTGATCAGGGAAGGAGCAATGGTGGGGCTGGTGAGGCTCTTGCCCTGCACAGGTGCAAAGGCCCCAGGGCTCTACCTCATTGCCTGTGGGCTAAGTGGCCTCAGAAGCTCCCGCCTCACCAGCCACACATGGGACCATCTTGGCTTATCCCTGATATAATAGGGGAGAGAAAGGCTCCTGGGAGAGAGGGAAGGGGAAGCCTTCATAGAGTGGGCGGCTGCGGGAGGATCGTGTAATCTCTACATTTACCAGGGGAGCATCAGCTCTCCCCAGATGCGTCTCTCCTGGCTGAGAGCTAGTCACTTTCTTGAAGGGCATTTTATGGAAAGTTTGGGCCAAAAATGTGGGTGTGCATTATACACAGGAGTGCATTATACATGGCAAAATATGGTGTATTTTAAACACATATCTGACATGTATGTATTGATACATAATCATTTAAAATTAGATAGAAAATATTTTTAATTAGTGGGCCATATGGCCTCTGTTACAATTATTCACCTCTACCAGTAGCCTGAAAGCAGCCTGAAAACATGAAAATAAATGGGCATGGCTATGCTCCAGCAAAATTTTATTTACAAAAATAGGCAGCAGGCCAGGTTCAGCCCTTGGACTATAGTTGAATGACTCCCATTTTAGGTAATATCAATAAGCAAAAGAGAAAAATAAGAAATCACATTTATTTCTCCCTTTTAGAAAGATGATACTACATATTAATCATCTTGGCAAAACTTTCTAGTCTAGAGATAATATTAAACCTTTTGGTGTATCCTTCCAGATGGTTTTCTTCTATAAACACATACACATGTTGATTTGTCACCTAAAATGTCTTGGGGAGGTCTTCGTGTCTTTCTATATCAAATAAATACAAGATATACCTTCATTTTCCACAGCTTCCATGGAATTCCATTGTATGGATATATCTATTGTTAGGCTCTCCAGTTATTTCCAGGGTTTTGCTATAAAAACAATGTTCAGTGCATATCCTTGGTAATTTCCTTCAGATAAAAGCCCAGAAATGGAATTTGGCATGTAAAGAGTAGGTGTTGGTTTTAGGCTTTGACATGTTACCATATTGCTGACTGGACCTTTCCTGTCAGATATTATAAAAACAAAAAAGTATATAATCCAGCCCTTCCATCTCTAGTGAAGACTCAGTGGGCCTACACAAACAGATTTTAATCTTCTGGCCAATACTTGGCTTTTAGGGAGGCAGAGGGAATGAGTTGGTAATAACAGAATAGGTACTTTCCACCATGTAACCAGGAAGTCCCTTCCACCCCATCTTCCAGGGTTTGCCATTGAAGGCCCCTCCCAGGCAAAGATCGAATACGATGACCAGAATGATGGATCGTGTGATGTCAAATACTGGCCCAAGGAGCCTGGCGAATACGCCGTTCACATCATGTGTGATGACGAAGACATCAAGGACAGCCCGTACATGGCCTTCATCCAGCCGGCCACAGGAGACTACAACCCTGATCTGGTGACTCAACTTGTCTTCCTTCCGGCCTCTCTTCCTTGGCTCCTGGAACAGCCCCCCCCCCCCCCCAACCTCTACCCCAAGACTGAAGAATTGCCTTAAGCAGCATATTGAGAAAGGGCAGAGAGGAAACACTGAGATTTTAGGAAGGACACAGGACTGAGCTTGAGTCCTTGTAGTATCCCTTAGCATTTTTAGAATGGTGAGCAAGTCACCTCCCTGACTCTTGGTATCTTCCTCTATAAAATGGGAATAATAGTATGTTTGCTTCTTAGAGCTTCTGGAATGATTCAGGGAGGTTGCAGGAATAAAGACAGCTTTGAGCTCAGTGCCTGGTCTATGTCGAGAGCTCCATAGCTGCTATTTTCTTGTACCCCAGAGCATCATATTTCATTTTGCCACTCTCTGTAGTTATTATTTCAAGATGCTCCATAGGTAAAAGTTATTTTCTTCTCCAGCCCCCTTTCTCTTAAATTGGAGCAATGTTTCCTATAGCTTCCTTTCAAACCCGTAGCAGGCTGGTAAGCATCAATTCTGAGCCAGGCTAGCTGACAGGAAGGTGGCGGCCCCATCCCCACGTGTGCTGCTGTTGGCCCACTTGGGCGACAGATCATGGGCTGACATCAGTTCAGGCTGGTAACTACCCCTCTTAGGCCAACTGCTGGTCCTTTGTTCTCTGGGGACTGTAAACTTGTGGAATGTTTTCTGTAGTAAGACTTCCAAGTCCCCTCAAAGCAGGAACATTGAAATTGGGCATAGTTGGAAGTCCTTGCCCCATTTACTAGAAGTTCTCTAGGTCAGCTCAGAGTAAGGCAGGAAGTCAGGGTTAGTTTGGGGTTGGTTTCAGAGAGTTTTCTTTCTCATGAGAGATTAATGATACTATTTATTTTTAAGTTACAGCCTACTTTAGCATTTGCCTTCTCATAACCGTCCTGTTATGTGCATACTATAAAATCAGGCACAAGTCATTTTGTTCTTCTCCCATTTTCTAGTTACCAGCCTTCATACAGGGGTTTAGTTGGGTTAAACATATGAAGAGAATCATTGTTGGCCCTTTGCTTCAGGTCCAAGCATACGGGCCGGGTTTGGAGAAATCTGGATGCATCGTCAACAACCCAACTGAGTTCACTGTGGATCCTAAGGATGCTGGAAAAGCTCCCTTAAAAATATTTGCTCAGGTAAATTTCTGGGAGCTACCTGTGTGCAGGTAACGGTCAGGTAACAAGATCTGCTAGTGTAATGGCAGGTTACTTAGTTCGTCTGATTCTTGGTTTCCTCCCCACATTAAGAATGATAAGAACATTATTTCATGAGGCTATGTAAGGATTAAATGAGACTAACATGTAAAAGAGGATTTTTAAAAAAAAAAATCATCTCTGGGTGGTGCCTGTGGCTCAGCGGAATAGGGCCCTGGCCCCATTTGCTGGAGGTGGCGGGTTCAAACACAGCCCCAGCCAAAAACTGCAAAAAAAAAAAAAAAAAAAAAATTCATCTCTGTGACTTGTAATCTATGGAAAAAGGCTTGATTGTTTCAGATGATTCTGTAATATCTTTCTATGGGGCTGAAGCTATTTAGGCCATGGTGGTAGGTTATTAAAGAGGATTTTAAAAACATGCTTATCTAATTTAATTGGGCCAAGGACTTAAGTGCAGGAATTGAAAAGAAATTAAGAAACATTGAGTGACCATGGTTTTGTTTGGGGGCCATTTGCTCTTAATAACTAAAAACAAATAAATGCATATAATATTTTGTCACCTATTGTCCTTGCATTGTGAGAATACGGAACATTGTAGTTGTTCTATGAAGTCTTGTAGGGTAAGTACATGGTGACCTGGTTGTCTTTGAGGCCCACAGAGGCCCTGTTTGGTGGAGACCCCTAGAGGGTTGCCCCTGTTCTGAGTTCTGGTTCTTTTTCAGGATGGGGAAGGCCAGCCCATTGACATCCAGATGAAGAGCCGGATGGACGGCACATACATCTGCTCATACACCCCACTTAAGGCCATCAAGCACACCATCGCTGTAGTCTGGGGAGGTGTGAACATCCCACACAGCCCCTATAGGGTAGGTTGTGAGGTGGAGTCCTTGCCCTTGTGTGAAAAGACCCAGTCTTGTGCCGCCAGGTCTGGGCTCCATGCCTGATGGCCATGGCAGACCTATGGAAAGTGCCCACCCTCGCTGGGCCTGGAAAGATGGTGTGGTCTGAGGGCAGACTACTATGGCCCACACAGAAGGACTACTTCTCAAAATGCTTTTTTAACAGTGTTTTGCTGGGTCCAACTAGAGGAGAACTCAATAGCTTTCTCCATGTCTTCCCTAGGTCAACATTGGGCAAGGCAGCCATCCCCAGAAGGTCAAGGTGTTTGGACCAGGTGTAGAGAGAAGTGGTCTGAAGGCAAATGAGCCTACTCACTTCACAGTGGACTGTACCGAGGCCGGGGAAGGTGAGAGGGCTTCGCTCAACCCAGTAACAGTTGCTCCTTGGGGAAGACAGTCTTTTTAATAATGTTTCCAGGGCAGTTAACTTTGAACATGAAGTATTCCATCTGAAGAGGTAATTGTTCATCTGTTGAACCTCTGTGTCAGTTCCTTGATGACATCTTTGTCATCTTCATTCCTTTTTCAAAATCCTGACTTAGCATCATCCCTTTCTCAGGTTTCTTACTGGAAGCTTCCCAGTCACTGTCTTGCAAGGGTGTTAGCCCGAGCTAGAAGTGACTGCATAGGACATGCTACTTCTTGTAAGCTGGTGCTAATGAGCTGGTCTGTTCCAGGTGATGTCAGCGTTGGCATTAAGTGTGATGCCCGAGTGTTAAGTGAGGATGAGGAAGATGTGGATTTTGACATTATTCACAATGCCAATGATACGTTTACAGTGAAATATGTGCCTCCTGCCGCCGGGCGATACACTATCAAAGTGCTCTTTGCATCTCAGGTGTGTGTTGGGGCCTGGGAGGAGACGGAAGGTGGGTGGACTTGGATTCTTTTTGGCCACCTGTGTGCATATCTTCTTTTTTGTTTTTTTAGTGACAGGGGTGGTATCTTGAGAACTCTGCTCAGTACTTTTAGATTTCTTAAAACTCAGAAGGAAAAGCCAAAGAACTGAATTTTTACTACTTACAAAAGGAAGGCAGTGTGTACGGTGGGATCTGGAAAGAGACTGGTTTGTCATAAAACATCACGTTTTTGGTTGAAACATAATTAACTTATAGATACATTCTATTTTACCGTTTTTGAAGCTACATCTTTGGCCTCCACCCTAAAACTTCCCTAGGGAGAGGAAAGTTTCAGGTATGCAATAGTGAAGGTAAGGCAAGCAGTACTATAAAACAGTAAAATTAACCTTATATAAAAACAGGAACTTCAGGAGAATGTTCTGTGCCTATAGGTAATGGTCTTGAGTTGATGTCATCCAGTTAACCTATGCTGCCTTTATTCTAACAGTCTGCAATGTTCTTTTTGAAGAATTATAATCACTCTGTTTCTGATCACTTTCTTAGCTCTCAGCTGCCCCTGGAGGACATTTCCTTTTGCCCTTGGTGCCATATAGTGTTTTTTCTTTCTTCTTCTTCTTTTTTTTTTGAGACAGAGTCTTACTATGTCACCCTTGGTAGAGTGCTGTGGTGTCACAGCTCACAGCAACCTCAAACTCTTGGGCTCAAGTGATTCTCTGGCCTCAGCCTTCCAAGTAGCTGGGACCACAGGCACCTGCCACAATGCCTGGCTATTTTTGTTGTTGTAGTTGTCATTGTTGTTTGGCAGGCCTGGGCCGGTATATGTGGCCGGCACCCTAGCCACTGAGCTACAGGTGCCAAGCCCCCATATAGTATTTTTGATTCCATTCTTGCTAGTATTTTTTCATTCTAAGTACTCAACATTTGGTGTTAAAGGCTCAGAGTTCTCAGGTTTGTGACATCAGGGATCCAGGCCCGTTACATGCAGCCCTTACCTGATGCTAAAGCATAAAGATTTGATAGTTGGTAGTGGCAGTTTGGTTACCACCCACTAAATAAAAGTGATACTAAGGTCAGGGCACCCTCATCTCTGGCACTTGATTCGGGGCTTTCCTACTGAGACAATGTCTTTGCCACAGGAAATTCCCACCAGTCCTTTCAGAGTCAAAGTTGACCCTTCCCACGACGCCAGCAAAGTGAAGGCAGAAGGCCCGGGGCTCAGCAGAACAGGTGAGATGGCATGTGGTTAAGGCTGTCCTGCAGGCTTCTGCAGACCAGTGGTACCTGAGGCTGTTTGGTCCAGGGCCTTGAGGAGCTTGCCTCCACCGGCAACAGGTGGTCGGAGCAGCTCTGCTGTAGCAGTGGCAGTGTCCCTGTCAGTAGACCTGGTGTTGGTGAACCTGTCAGACTGGTTCTGAAAGGGAAACCACTCCAGCTCCCTGTCTCCTCACTTCCAGGTGTGGAAAATGGGAAGCCGACCCACTTCACTGTCTACACCAAGGGGGCCGGGAAAGCCCCGCTC
This sequence comes from Loris lydekkerianus, assembly GCA_963574355.1. Lineage (NCBI taxonomy): Eukaryota > Metazoa > Chordata > Mammalia > Primates > Lorisidae > Loris > Loris lydekkerianus. The sequence continues at coordinate 15,943 of CAUYPK010130288.1, forward strand.
AACGTGCAGTTCAGCAGCCCCCTTCCTGGCGACGCAGTGAAGGATTTGGATATCATCGATAATTATGACTACTCCCACACCGTTAAATACACCCCTGCCCAGCAGGTAGGGCCTTGTCCTCCCTCCCCAGGTCCCCTACAGGCCCCTTCCCACACAGCGCTGTGTGGGTCACCTTGGACACGAAGGGGTGTGAAAAGGGACATGGCCTCGCCTTCAGAACCTCTCTGGAGGCACTAACAGAAAGCCTGATGGTTCTGTCAGGAGGGTCTGCAGTGTTCTCCAAGAACAAGCGGGAAGCTAGCCTCGTATCTCCTCCATTTGGGGTTTTATCAGAGGAAGGATGACCTAAGATCTTCCCTTCCCTTATACACGTGCTTTCTCTCTGTGTCACTCACCCTTGAGTTCTCTGTCTCTCTCTCTCTTTTTCCCTCTCCCCTCTTTGCCAGCTACCTTTTAATACTTCCATTAATTACTCACTGGGAAAGAGCTGCCACACCTTTGTTTTTTCTTCCTGGCTCTTTTAGCTTAGTTTTCCTTTTTTATGAGGTGTTTGAGTGGAGTTCTGTTCTCAAAGAGCTAGTTCAGCTTTTAGTCCCTAAAGCCCCAATGCACTATTTAGGGCAGCAAATTACTCCCTCGTACAAAATGCAGGATTTCAGATGGGATCTTGCCATCCAGGCTGGTTTACTCTGATTATCTTAGGCAATGAGGGCCTAAAAAAACTACCTGTCTGTACAAGTTCATGCTTATTTATTTTTAAATTTAAAACAATTTTATGGTAGTAAAATACATAGAACATAACATTTACCATTTCAGCCATCTTTAAGTGTACTATTCGTTAGTGTTAAAAACATTCATTATGTTGTGCAGCCATCACCCCACCCATCTCCATAACTCTTTACATCTTGTAAAACTGAAACTCTGTGCACTTTATACTTGTTTAAAATTTTGTTTTGTTTCATGTTCACACCTCCAGGGTCTGGAGAGCAGACTTCCTGTCAGAAAAGCCTGGATTTTAATACTTACACCTACTGTACTAAACAGTTGTTCCAAGGCTCTGAGATTTTTTTATTCTTGAGGGAAAGGGTCTTCCTGTATGAGAAATGCCATTTGTAGGACAAGAAGGGCCAGGGTTTCTGCAGAAACACTGCCCGAGAAGTATTTCCCCCCTCCCGGTGAAGGGCCACATGGGGAGGATAAAGGGTATAGGATGGGGGTGTGGTGTAGCTGGCCCCCTTGCTTTGGGAGCTGTGCATCCTTGGAGGTGGGCTCTTTACTCTGAGAACTTCCTGCGGTAGGAGGGGTTCTCTGGGACAGGTTCCATGTGCCAGCTCATACATGTGGCCTCTTATCTCCAGACTTGCTGCTTCTTGTGGTTTTTTTTCCCTTTAATTTTTGAATTATAAGATACACATGACACAAAATTGACCATATTAACCATTTCTAAGTGTTCAGTTCAGCAGTGTCGAGCACATTCATGTTACTGTGCAACCATTAGCACCATCCATCTCCTGAACTCTTATCATTTCACAAAAGCAGAACTCTGTGCCCATTAAACAATAACTCCCCATTTCCCTTATCCCCAGCCGCTGGCATCCGCCATTCTACTTTTCTGTCACTGTGAGTTTGACTATTATAAGTACCTTATATAAGTGGAACCATACAGTATTTGTCTCTTTGTGACTGACTGACTTAACACAATGTCCTCAAGGCTCATTCATGTTGTAGCATGTGTCAGAACTTTATTCCTTTTTAAAGCTGAATAATAGTCCATTGTATATGTGGACCATGTTTTGCTTGTCTGTTCTTCTGTTGATGAACATTTGGGTTGCTTCCACCTTTTGTTGTGAAGAAGGCTACTCTTTGAACATGGGCGTGCACCTCTCTCTTTGAGTCCCTGCTTTCAAGAGTATATACCTAGAAGTGGAATTGCAGGAACATACGGTTAATCTGTTTTTTTGTTAGTAGCCATCCAAATGAGTATACGATAGTTTCTCATTGTGGTTTTGGTTTGCATTTCCCTATGATCAGTGGTGTTGAGCTTCTTTCCATGTGCTCATTGGCCATTTGTATGTCTTCTCTGGAGAAATGTCTATTTGGCCACTTTGGAATCAGCTTTCTTTTGTATGTTGAGTTTAGGCATTCCCTGCCAGATCTGATTTACAAATATTTTCTCTTATTCTGTGAGTTGCCTTTTTATTTCAATCTGTTGATAGATGTGTGTGTCACTTCATAACTCTGACCTCTTATCTCCAGACTTGCTTCTTCCTGAGTTTTAAAGAAAATCCTAACAAGGGCTTCATTATTAGTAATGGCGCAACCAATCGTTTGCAGGTATAGTATCCTTTTCTCATCAGGTCACTCAGTGGTAAACGGGTAATACTTTCTTGCGGATGGTTCTAAGGGCTGGTATGAGCACTGGGAACCCCAGCTTGATGTCTTCTTAGTTGCCAATTCTCCACATTCCTCAGCAGAAGGTACCAGAAGGCCATAGCCATGTGCCCCGGATCACAAGGTCATACCCTCTTCTAAAAGCATTTTGTGACTTTGCTTTATCCTGAAACTATATGCTTTTTTGTATTTTAGCTAAGCTGTTAGAAAGTTGCAGACATTAGAATAGGTTCAGAATTTGGCCTGTACTCCCAGAAAGAATGGCAGGACTCATTGCCCTGGATACCCCAAGCTGCTAGTTGAGGCAGAGGTGGAGATTGGGAGCCTCGATCCAGGTCTGTCACATTTGAAGTGATGCTGGAGTGGGAGGCTCCTTACTTTAGAGTCACCCCAACATCAAGTACATCCAGTTCTGTGATAGCAGAAGTTTTGAGAATTCTCACTGTTGGCATGCTGAGCACCCCCTTGGGGTTGGTTGTCCAAATGATTCTTATGATGTCCAAAGAGCCTGGTAGAGTCTTGGTGTCAGCTCTTGCCTTTGGTATAGATGACTGGCAGGGTAACCTCTTGGAGCCTTCTTATTGCTATTTATTTATTTATTTTTAGAGACAGAGTCTCACTATGTCACCCTTGGTAGAGTGCTGTGGCATCACAGCTCACAGCAACCTCCAACTCCTGGGTTTAGGTGATTCTCTTGCCTCAGCCTTCTGAGTAGCTGGGACTACAGGTGCCCGCCACAATGCCCGACTATTTTTTGTTACAGTTTGGCCTGGGCCGAGTTTGAACCTGCCATCCTCAGTATATAGGGCTGGCGCCCTACCCACTGAGCCATAGGCCCCACCCTGTTTATAATTTAGAGCAAGGTTTGTTATTTCATTATTTGGGCAACTTACAATGCTGCATATTTCTCTATGGCAAAGAAAAGTGACTAAGTCCCTTCTCTTGGATTTTGATTTCCCCAAGGATAGGAAATCTTTCCATCGCCTGGCCCTACAAGTTCTCCATATGGATTAGTGGCTGGGCCAGTGAACGAATGACTGAGTCCAGGATTCACAAGCAGAGACAGCCTCTCAGACCTTTGTAATCTGGTAGAGGAGTGGGGCCAGCACCTCCTCATTCTCCTTTGAACTCTCTTTTCTGAAGAGCAGCTAAAAGTTCAAGATCAGGTTAAGGAAGCCTTTTGAACTGTACCCTTAGATGTGGTTAAGAGGCCTGGGTCAGCCCAGAAAGTCTTCTCCTCCGTAGAGGAAGGGAGCGTATTTGAGGCCTGACACCTACTGGCATACCTTCTCACTGTGGTTTTAGGGAATAACAAGTTGGAACTTCCCAGAAAGGCAACTGCTTGGGCAGGGGTGTGTGCTGGCCTGGGGGGTGCACTTTCCCCTCAGACTGCAGACTGTGCCCTGGGAGGAGCTACAGCTCCACCTGCCTGAGCAGCCCAGGTCCCTGGCTGCTGGCTTTTGCTCTTGGACATCTGCTAGGCTGCTGTTCTAGTCCCTGAGTGACCTGGGTGTGTAGGGCTGGGCCATCTATTTATCCTTGTCAGGAAACAGTGGTCAGAGCCCTTTTTGTTTTAGAGGAGCAGATGTGGGTTGGGGCTTGAGGACCCTGGCAAAGGCTTGATTCCTCAAGGACTTTGTCTCATGTGCCATTGGTTGTGTGTGCCCTCAAATGGCTTAAAGTTTTCACCCCACACTCCCTCCCCAGCAGAGCAGTTTGAGAATCTGGTGGCAATAGCTCCATTACCCACTGTGTTGGGACCCACTAGGAGGAAACCTCCATGTACTACGGTGGTGCTTTAGGAGCCTATAAGCACAGGGAGCCTGCCTCACAGGGTGACAGTCTCTTCCTTGACATGTTCTTAATGTGGTGGCTGTGGCTGTTGTCAGAGGGCTCTGGAAGAGAGGAGGGACCTGTGAGCGGCTCCTCTGTCCCAACCTGTTCTGACCTGTGGGTCAGCCTCTTGTGTGTGCCTGCTTTGCAAAATCAAATTCACCCTTCAGAAGCATGTAGGGAAAGAATAAAACTTGTCCTGCAGTCTCTCAAGTCTGAGTGACATGTACTGGTGACCACTGCTCAGACTCTCTTCCTAGCCCTGTGGGGAATAGGACATTCCATTCTTTAACTGGGGCCTCAGGAGGCACCTTAAAATGCTCTAGCCATGGTAGCTATAAAGCTCTGAGACTCTTTTCCTCCCTTTTGTTAGGTTATTTAAGGTAGAGTTCATTTCTTATCTGAGTTTTTGTTTTGTTTCTATGACTGGTAGTAAGAACATACCTTCTTTTATGGGATAGGTGGGTTTAACTGGAAGAAGATATTTCCCTCTCTTCTTTAGCACTTCCAGAGAAAGTAGTCAGAAAATTTGATGGGTGTGGGGGGAGAAGGTATTTCCAGGACCCCCTGGTTAGCCTGAGGTCTACTAAGCTAGTCTCCCAGTGGCTCGTGGGCAAACTGAAGCTCAGGAAGAGGTGGCATGTTGGGAATGCTGGGTAGACTGAAGCAGTTAGTCAGCCCTGCCCTAAACAAGGAGGAGACCTTTCCTGTCCCCTGGCCGGCTCCCGACTCTGTTGAATTTGACTTGTGCACATTTTACCAGGAAATGTTATTGGCCCCCTCGAGGCAGGGGGCCAATTGGTTTTGTGTGCAAGCTAAAAAATCTTGGAAAATCAATCCTTTCTCCTCCATTGATGCAACCATTATTTTTCCTTGGCTTTTTCCCCTTTTATTTTAAATGGAATGTGAGAAAATATTCGTAGGCCAAAAGCTCCATCCTTTTAACTTTTTTTTTTTTTTTTTTTTCCAGCAGTGTGTGGGGGTTCTGATTTCTCCATATTCTTTTTTTTTATAGATAAAAATATGCACCATAGATGTGGCCCAACCCATCACCCTCCCTCCACCTAAACCTCCCCCCTCCCTTCCCCTTCCTTGGTCCTTTCCTGATAGTCTTTTGGTATAGTTGGGTTATAGCCTTCATGTGAGAGCTATAGTTTAGCTTCATAGTAGGGCTGAGTACATTGGATACTTTTTCTTCCATTCCTGGGATACTTTGCTAAGGAGAATATGTTCCAGCTCCATCCATGTAAACATGAA
>CAUYPK010130292.1:0-31149 GCA_963574355.1 Loris lydekkerianus
GTGGTACATGTATACCATGGAATACTATGCAGCCTTAAAGAAAGATGGAGACTTTACCTCTTTCATGTTTACATGGATGGACCTGGAACATATTCTTCTTAGCAAAGTATCCCAGGAATGGAAGAAAAAGTATCCAATGTACTCAGCCCTACTATGAAGCTAAATTGTAGCTTTCACATGAAGGCTATAACCCAACTATAGCATAAGAATATGGGGAAAGGGCCAAAAGAGGGGAAGGGAGGCGGAAGGGTTCAGTGGAGGGAGGGTAATGGGTGGGGCCACATCTATGGTGCATCTTAGAATGGGTACAGGTGATTGCACTAATGTACACTGCTATGATTTAACTAAAATAAAGAAATAAAAATGAAAATAAATAAATAAAAAAAGAAAGAAATTAAAAAAAATTTACTTAAGACATTATGAGTTTTTTTGTAGTTTTCTTTTGTGGAACTTGATTGCAGAGTTCTTGAGCATGAAATTTACAGATGACAGCATCATGTCGTGGTGCCATGTAAAATAAACATAGTGTTCTCTCCCTGTTTGTACACGTTTGTCTTCAGTTTTATAGCAGTCTGCAGCTTCCAGCATGTTATTGTCCAAGCTTAAACAATCTAATTGACACCATCAAATGTTATATGTGCCGTGGTGATCTGGTGAGGCAGCGATTATCAATAATATTTCAATTTACTATTGTAACGTTAGACATTTATTGTTGTTTAGAAGGTGGGTAGGCATTCTTTCTTGATTATTAAGGTTACTCCCACAAGTGGTCCTCACATTTCCCTGCTTGTCCTCCTGCATCCCCCTGCATTAGCAGCCCAGATGTGGAAGGGACAAATTTTCCTTACTATTTTCCTGTCAATCAATTTTCATAATAAAAGTAAATATAGTTCCTTATCTACTATTAAGATTTTAATCCTGGCATGGCTTTTATAATGTCTCAAAAGAAAAGAGAACCAAAACAATAAAAATAAAAATTATAGATGAAGAAAGATGGTGTGCAATGAAAAGTGAACAGATGACTAACTTTTTTTATTGCAGCAAATAGCCTTTCTGCTTAATTTGTGGGAATTTGTGCAAGTTTTCAAAGACTATAATTTTAAAAGGAATTATATGCAAAAACAAGCTGCAAAATTTGATGCATATGAGGAATGTATCTTAAGGACAAAACAGCAGAACTGAAAAAAAGTCTGTCTTCTGCACAAAATTTACAACTCAGATTCCATTGGAAAAGCTAATTACTCAAATTAGACCTCCCATTAGATCCTATAATCCCATTACTAGGCATCTACCTAAAAGGAAAAAAATTATTTTATTATAAGGACATTTGCCCTAGACTGTTTATCACAGCTCAATTTATAATTGCCAAAATGTGGTAACAACATAAATGCCCACCAACCCAGGAATGGATTAACAAGCTGTGGTATATGTACAACAGCTTGTTATAAATACTATCTAGCCATAAAAAAAAGATGGAGACTTTATTTCTTTTGTATTAACTTGGATAGAGCTGGAACACATTCTTCTTAGTAACGCATCACAACAATGGAGAAGCAAGAATACAATGTACTCAATTCTAACATAAAGGAAGTAGATGATTTAATGTAAAGTGAAGGGTAAGAGCATCAGGGAGTGAGGAGAGGGGATGAGGAAGGAGAATGGGGGCTCACAGTGTATGGCACACTTTTGGGGGTGGGACCAAATTATAAGAGGGACTTTAACAAATGCAATCAGTGTAACCTAATTCTTTGTACCCTCAATGAATCCCAAACAATAAAAATAAATGAATAAAAACACATTGCCAAGAAAAAAAAAGCACTTAAATCAAGAGATGTATACCAAACTGTAAAAAATATATTAAAGCGATTTTCTTTGTCCATTGTCAATACCCCAGCTATAGTTGGTAAATGAAAGGAATTTATAACATTAATTAGATGACAATGAAATTACTGCCCCAAACTCACATTTGATGAGGTATCATTGCATAGTACATCAAGAAAATTTATGCAGAAAAACTTCAAAAATGGGTAATATCTTGCAAATTTTCATCAAGACTATGTATTTATTAAGGGCAAAAGGATTGAATCATTGCCAATTTTGGGAATTTCTTAAAAATATTAAGGCTTTCTTTTTTTTAGGTTAGAATTCATCAGCAAAGCCATTTGGGCTGTATATATATATATATATTTTTTTTTTAATAAAGTATCTTATGGCCTTCAGATTCTCTATTTCTTTTTGTGTTAGTTTTGACTATCAAAACGAATCTGTCAAATTTGTTGGCATAATTTTTTTTTCTTTTTTCTTTTTAAATAACATCCTCTAATGCGTAGCTGATTCCTCTTGTCTCTAGTAGATTCCTTTTGCCTATGTAAAGCCTGATGCTCTCCTTATGCTCATCTTGGCCAGTACCTTGGTGGGGAGAGTTGGGGAGGAAATGGCAGATGAAGGGCACTCTGTGTCTGAAATTTTAATACATCTAGGCCTATTTGCTTCATCAGTTCTGTAACGACTTTAGGAAAATGATTCTTAAATTAATTCATTCCTTTAAAAAAATTATTGTTGCAGGAGCAATAACCAGGTAGTTACATTTAATAATTTTACCTTGAGACAGAGGTTCCTTGGTGTTAATTTAAATAAAATAATACTCTCAAGTGTTATGTTTAACTGAGAATTGGGTTAATCATATCATTATATCTTTTTCATGAGATGATCGCCACTCACCCCCTTCTTGTTTGACAAAGGGATTCCATCAAAATTACAGATTTTTCAAAATTCAACTGTTACTTTCATAGGACATAGCAACAGTTGTTAAAGTATTGTTATCTTGTATGACTCTTTGGCTAGGATTAATACTTATAAATGATGCCTGAAAAACATCTTTTTTTTCTCTGTAGTTTTAGAGGAAGAGAAAGGATTTTATTTTAAAGCTTATAGAAAAAATTTTTGTCAACAAGAAAACAATTAGAAAGGCCTGTAGTTTTTCAAGAGTAAAAGCTACAACTTTGTAAGTGCTAAGAGAAAGAAAGGCATGATTGAGCTGCTCAAAATTTAAACTCTCCCTCCCTAACCTACCCCAAAAGAAATAGAACAGGATTACAATAAGTGAAATATCTTGAATGTAATATTTTGCATCCATTCCATTAATACTCTGAAATATAGGAGAGGCAACTGGATTGTGTGGTTTCTTCTTTGAAAAAACATTTTTTTGTTTTGTCACTGAATCAGAAATCTTGGATTTACTGAACAGTGGATTTGAGTAAATGCAGCAACAAATTTCAGTGACTTTCTTTAAATATTAACTCCTTTATAAATTTCCATAGTCTCATTTTTTAATCTCTTTGATTCTGTTGCATATTGTAGTGACTTTCTGATATTGTCTTTAGCCAGTCCCTCCCAAATAAGTCTCACCAAAACATGCTTTTTGTCTTCCTAAAGTGAAATGTTTGCCTCTTCTACCTATGGAGTTATAAGCAATTGTTTCTGTACAGAGCTGAGCTGCTTGTGTATGCTATGGATTTGTAAGGGTAAATTGAATGATTCGCATTTAAAAGAAGTACCTATAAGGTGTTAAACCAATGTAGACAGTTGTGATGGTTAATTTACCTCAACATTACCTAGAGAAGAACAGAGACAAAGTTGTCTGCCGTAAGACCATACTTAATGTGCTTTAAATTTGTCTAGTAGAACACATTAACTTTCATCTTCAAGGATTCCATTGAACTTGCATTTATTCACTCATGTAGAAATGTTTGTATAACCATTACATGGGCAAACATTGACCAGGTTTTCCTTTGACATCAATTCCATTAATTACAGTCTATTAATTAAGATCCCCCTTAAATAGTTTTAGAAGGATGCTAGTAGACAAACAAACACAGAAAGAGACCATTTTGCAGCAGGAGGATGACTTCCTACTATGCTGGTCTTCAAGGAAAAAGAACATGTTGGGGGGTGCCTAAGGCAGATACACACCCCATTTCCCCTCCCCCCCCCAAAGACACAAAGGACCTAGTTAGCCCCACCCCTGATAAAGTTCATGCCAAAGGACCCTAACTCACCAAAGGCTTACCCAAGCTGTAAAATTTGCCCACCCCCACATAGAGAGTCTCTACCTGACCCCTGGCACAGAGGCCAGCTTCGCACTGCCCAGGGCAGGTCACCCTCCCCTTTCAATAAACCTGGCCTGAACATCTCTGTTCTGGTCTCATATCTGGGTGCTGCTGCTTACACCTTTCAGAACATCCTGCTTTAAAAATGTATCCATTATAACCATAGGGAAAATTTATATTTTCTTTCGATTTGTGATTTTAAATATTGTGTGTATTGAAAGTGGGAAGGGGTGATGTGGGAGAATGAAAATTTTTAAGCTGTGAGTTTCCTTATTTCAGGGAGAATCAGTAACCAAGTAAAATCCTTGAAGACAGGGATAGTGTTTGAAAACAACTGTGTCTGTGGTTGCAGAGGTGGGGATGCATAGTAGGCACTCAGTATTTTTCCCCATTGTATTATCATTTTTTAGGCTGCTTGGCCTTCTCAAAGATACTTTTTGTCCTGGAAGGAGGTGTAGGATAGAGGATAGAAATGTTGGCATTATAAAGAGAAAGAATATCTATGATACGCTTTTTAGACATTTAAATCTTTTTTGACAACAAAGAGGGAAAAGCAGCCACCAAAACAAATAGCTCTGCCCTGGTAGGCAAGCACACCACGACTGCACATGGCTTCCTTCTGTGCCTTCCCTGTGTGGCCTCATTGATAAATAACAAGCAATTCTTTGTTGGTGAAAGGAAGGGATAAAATACACCTACTGGTTTCATTTTAAGAAATCAATGATAAGTTTTTAAAAGCTTAGGGATAACACTTGAGTTAACTTAATTTCATTGAATTTGACTACCTTTTACTTCCCTACTCTTGATAAATGGTTTTCTGTTGTCGTTTTCCTGGTGTTTGAAGTTGAGGTGTCCTGACCCCTGGGGACTGCTCTCCCATCAGGATTAGTCAGACATGGCTCCCATGGTTTGGCTATGACACTCTGGAGTTCCCTGACACTCTGTGCACTTGATGCTCTTGTTGCCCTGTAGGGTTTCCAGCTGTGCAGAGAGCCAGGTAGCAGCTGTCAGTGATTCCTGGCTGGGCTGCCTGGGTGCTGTCAGACATGTTTCCTGGCTACCCTCCCTAGGGATGCAGATTTAGAAGGAATGGGGCAACACCAGAGCTTTCATGTGTTGTCAGGTTGGCAGACAAACATGACTCACCAGAGAAGACTTAGTGCATCGAGGACAAAAATAAACACAAAATAAACAACTTCTATTTTCTCAGCTAAAGAGTGTTTAAAGGAATGTATTAATTAGTAATTGATGAAACATTTATTGGGCAAGTAATATACACAAGATACAGTTCTAGTGAAAGACTAAGAAGGATATGATATGGAATCTTTGCTCAAGGAACTTATCTTTTAGTGGAAATAAAAATTACGTGATGGTGCATATTTTAAGGTGTAAACTTCCATACAAGGAGTCCATGGGAGTTTAGAGGGAAAAGCACCAGGGACATCAATAAACCTTTATGACCTTATGATTTACTGGAGGTTTCCTTTCCACTAGGTTGTTCAATTCCAGTAATAGGAGAACTAACTCAGATTGACTTAAGAAGAAATATTGATTGATTTTTTCTATTGTCATAGCGGAAAAGTCCAGTGATAGATGGGATGGGTTGCAAGTATGACTTGATCAAGGTTCTACAGCCATTTTCCTATAATTCTTTCACACTGTTATGAATAATGACTATTTCACTTATTATGGATTGAATGTGTAGATTCCCCCAAAATTCATATTTTGAACTCCAAACTCCCAAGGTGATGATATTAGGAGGTGGTGCCTTTGGGAAGTGATAGTTTATAAAGGTAGAACCTTCATGAATGGAATTAATGCTCTTTAAGAGATTACAGGGTGCTCCCTCATCCTTCCTCCCTGTAAGAACACAGCAAGAAGGTGCCATCTATGAACAAGGAAGCAGGCTTTCCCCAGACTTCACATTTGCCAGCACCTGGATCTTGAACTTAACAGTCTCTAGAATTTGGACAATTTAGATCTGTTGTTTAAACCACCAAGTTTATGGTACTTTTGTTATAGAAGCTCAAATGAGGATGAGAACAAGTAAAAATCTTTTACACAAAATGTAAGTAGTTAATAAATGCTAAAAAGGCTTATCAGTATTATTGTTTTAGGTATAAATTACTTCAAGTATAAAATTTTAACATTCATAAGTATCTTACTTGCCTGCTCTGCTGCTCAATTAACATTTTAAAAACCATTGGTTGGAATGCACGCTAATACTTCCCTTTTGGAAAAAAGTATGGAAAATACTTAGGGATCTAAAAGTAGACCTGCTGTTTGATCCTGCAATTCCTCTACTAGGTGTATACCCAAAAGACAGAAATCACTTTATAACAAAGATATTTGCACCAGATTGTTCATTGCAGCTCAATTTATAATAGCCAAGTCATGGAAGAAGCCCAAGTACCCAGCAACCCATGAATGGATTAATAAACAGTGGTATGTATATATATATATATACATACATATATATATATACATACCATGGAATATTATGCAGCCTTACAAAATATGGAGACTTTACTTCTTTTATGTTTACAGGGATGAAGCTGGAACATATCCTACTTAGTAAAGTATCTCAAGAATGGAAGAAAAAATATCCAACGTACTCAGTACTATTATCAAATCAATTTACAATCACTCACAATTTTAGATGAAGAATAGGATCACAACTATGGCCCAGGATGAAGGAGGGAGAAGAGAGGGGCAGGAGGGGAGGGGGATGCCAGATCGAGGGAGGGTGAATGGTAGGATCGCACTTATGGTGCATAATGCAAGGGTACATGTCAGATCTATTAGTATAGAGTATAAATGTCTGAACACAATAATTAAGTAAATGAGGCAATGTATATATTAACTAGTGTGATGTAAACGCTCCTAATTCTACATGAAATCAGCACATTGTACCCCATAAATGCATTAATATATGCATGATCTATGTGTTTATGATTTAATAAAAAGATTGAAAGCATGTGGTAGAGTAGAAGTTTAGAATTTTTTGAAACCATAAGAATTTTATTTTTTATTTATTTAAAAATTAATATGTAATATTTTGTATGTTTATATGGGTTTGTGTGATATTTTGTAGCATACATAGAATGTAATGATCAAATCAGGATATTTGAAGTTGGCATTGCCTTGAAGATTTATCATTTCAGTGTATAGGAAATATTTCAAATTCTCTGTCCTAGCTACTCTAAGAGATACAACAGATTTGTTGCTAACTATGGTCACCTTACTCTCCTCTTGAGCGTTAGAACTTATACCTTCTATCAAGCTGCATATTTGTACCCATTGACCAACCTGCCTTCCATCCTTCCTCCCAAACACACACCCTTCTTAGCCTCTGGTATTAGTCCTTCTGCATTATATAACCACAAGGCCAACTGTTTTAGCTCCCACACATGAGTGAGAACATAAGGTATTTGTTTTTGGCACCTAGCTTATTTCAGTTAACAGAAAGACCTTCAGTTCCATTCATATTGATGCAAATGATAAGATTTCATTCTTTTCTATGACTGAATAGTATTCCATTGTGTATATATACTGATTTATTTTCCACTAGATAAATAAATACCCAGTAGTGGGGTTGCTGGATCGATATGGTAGTTCTACTGTGAGAAAGCTCCATGCTATTTTCCACAGTGGCTGTACTCATTTACATTCCCACCAACCCTGATTAAGAGTTCTCTTTTTTCCCACATCCTTGCTTGCATTTGTTTTTGTTTCTTTTTAAAATAATAGCCGTTGTGACTGGGATAAGATGATACCTCATTGTGGTTTTGATTTACATTTGGCTGACGGTCAGTGATGTGAAATATGTTTTCACATTCCTGTTCGCCATTTGTATGCCATATTTTGACCAATGTTTATTCATATCTTTTGCCCATTTTTTAATAGTATTGTTTTTATACTGTTGTGTTATTTGAGTTCCTTGTATTTTATGGATATTAACCCCTTTTGAATGAATAGTTTGCAAATATTTTTCTTGCATTTAACAGTTTGTCTATTAACTCTGCAGATTATTTCCTTTGCTATACAGAAGCTTTGTAATTTAATATAGTCCTATTTGTATATTTTTGTTTTTGTTGCCTGTGTTTGTGTTGTGTTAGCCAGACAACTGACCCATATCCTGAAGTGTTTTCTGTATTTTTTTTTTTCTTGTACTTTTGTAGTTTCTAGTCTTATGTTTAAATTTTTAAAACATCTTGAGTTGATTTTTGTATATGATGATGAAATTTTGTATAAAAAAAAAGAAAATAATAAAAATCGTTTGTTGATTCAAATTCTATATTAACATCTATATTTTAAAAAGAATGCATATGCATATAATTCTGTTAGCAATTAATATTCTGTTGAATACATATTTTTAACAGCACTCTTAATAATAGTTGTCTTATTTCTTAGTACAAGTTATCTTGGTAATCAAAGAAGTGAATATCTTATTAGTAAGATTAGAGATAAAGATCCTAGAAGTTTAATTTAGTTTTTTTTTTTTTTTTTTAAGGATTTGGATTTTTTTTTTTTTTTCTTTTTTCTTTTGGGAGACAGAGTCTCACTATGTCACCCTTGGTAGAGTACTATGGCATCACAGCTCACAGCAGCCTCAAACTCTTTGGCTTTGGTGATTCTCTTGCCTCAGCCTCCTAAGTACTGGGACTACAGGCACCTGCCACAATGCCTGGCTATTGTTTGGTTGCACTTGTCATTAGTGTTTAGCTGGTCCAGGCTGGGTTTAAACCCACCAGCCTTGGTGTGTGTGGCTGGCCCTGTAACCACTGTGCTACGGGCACCGAACCAAGGATTTGGAATTTTATTGCAAGATGGACTTGTGACAATTGGCTATCTACCTGGACAATCTGTATATTCAACTTTTTCAACTCAACTAAAATAATGTCAAACACATGGTAGTATTAAATATTAAAAATAACATAACCAGTAGGAGGCCAAGTGGCTGACCAGAAATGTTAGGCATTTGAGATTAAATGAGAAGTTTTAGATGAAAGAGAAAAAAAAAGAATAAACAGACAAACCCACGTGAAATGTGGGTCTGAGAGAAGGGTGCCCCAGAAATTACAGGAGACTCCATGGGAAGAAGTTGTGGAATAAAACAGGAAGGAACCAAGTATCAGCGGAGATCAGCCCTGAGAGCTGTGGAGTTCAAATAATCAGAAGGCCACACATGCACCATTCTCATCACTATCACAGCAGTAACGGCAACAAAAACAGCAAACCTAGAAATGAATACTTAATTGCAATCTTAAGAGGAAAACTTTCAAAAGCTATAAAAGGCAGAGAAATTTGGTAAATTTTAGTAAAGCTAAATATTTTTGCATAAAATAATTTAAAAGATAATATTTTAGAAAATCTCGTGGGAGAGAGTATTTTTAAAAAGCGACATTAATATACATATTACAAATATCACATATATCAAATCAAATATGTGAATGTTAAAATAAATAATATTTTATTATTTTTTATTAAAATTATTTTTTATTAAAATAAATAAATAATAATATTAAAGTAAAAAACCCAACATTGCAACTTAAGAAAATGGAAATGAGCATGAAAACCTACATCAATGAGAAATTAGAACCTTAAATATTTATCTGAAATAAAAACGCTCAATTTCAACGGAAACAAAATAATTGTATCCTACATTTAATCTGTCAATTAAAATAATTCTTGAAAATATACTTAGAAAATCAGGTGGCTGGAAAGAATTAAGAGAAATGGATACTTTTACACATTGTAAGTGACAATTTTAGAAATCAATCTAACAATATACACCAAACTTATACATGTTATCTCTTCATCTCTAGGAAAATGCTATTTTCTATCCTAAGAAAATAAAGTATATATGAAATAAAACTCCAATCAATGAAATTGTTATATTAGTAATATTTATAAGAGAAACACTTTTATTCTACCCAAATATTCAATAATAAGGAAGTAGATACTGATGACTATACCTGAGAAATTAGTATGTAGAATTTAGTATGGATTAAGAAAGACCAATAATAATAGTATGATTATTATTTAAGAAGTGAAAAATTTACAAATTCCAATGAATAGTATGATTAGAGTTTTTGTGAATGCTGATCGATTAAAAGAAAGGGAAATGTTCAAAATGTTTACAATAATATGTTTAGCTGATGGGTCCCATGTTAATTAATTTCTAAAAATACACATCTATATTTGAAATAGTCATCATTAGATTGTACATTTTTTATAGTGATATAAGTGTTTTAAAGCTGTAATTTCAAGAAATAAAAAATTTTTCATTTTGTCTTGTAAAAGTCCTTGCTGATTTTTTTTTTTTTTTTTTTTTTTTTTTGGGCTTTTGTGAAATAAGTTAATTTTAACCCCCAGATTCTAAGGCTTTTCTGTAAAAAAAAAACCCGCCATTAATTTTCCTGTCTTAAGTGGCAATACTTTTATTGATTCTTATTGGAAATTTGGACACTTACTGTATTTAAGAATAATTTAGATAAAAGAACTGGATTGTGAGGTAAAATCTACAAACCTACAGAGAAAGTAAATATAATACCATCACAATATCACTTAAATTGTAATCAATTCATATAATGTTCCATTTTTTTGAATTATTTTCAATTTGGATATTTCGAACTTTATGGTAGCAATATTTATGAATGTAAGACTTTTATTCTACTTAAAATTAAGAAAAAACAATAATAATGATTATTATCTAATAAGTTAAAAATGCACAAACTCCAGTAAATATTAGGATTATAGCTTTGGGGAGAAACACTCACTGATGGATTAAAGAAAATGCATCAAATGTTTACAGTTCTTATGCTTGGCTGATGGGTTTTGATTTTTAATTTGAAACAATTTAATTTTATAATTTGTGTCTTCTTTATCATTTTGCTCCAAAAATTTGATGACTTCCTTCTTTATCTTATCTTTGACCCAGCTATCATTTAGCCTAAGGTTATTTAGTTTCGATGATTTTATCTGCATATTAAGATTCTTGTTGCTATTGAGTTCAACTTTCATTCCATGATGGTCCAAGAAGATACAAGTAATAATTTCTATTCTTTTAAATATGCTGAGGTTATCAAAAATCATTTTACAATAAAGACATTTGTACCAGAATGTTTACTGCAGCTCAATGCATAATTTCCAAGTCATGGAAGCAGCCCAAATGCCCATCAACCCACAAATTAATTAATAAATTGTGGTATACCATGGAATACTGTGCAGCCATAAAGGATAAAGACTTCACATCTTTTAGGAAGTCTTTACCTGGATGGAGATGGAACATATTCTTCTTTCAAGAATGGAAAAAAAGTATCCAATGTACTCGATACTACTATGAAATCGGTATATAACCACTTACACATTCATAGGAATGGTAAAACATACCTGTAGTCCAGAAAGAAGGAGGGGAGAAGGGGAGAGGGTGGAGGCCAGGAAGAAGGAGGGTATTTGGGGGGACCTCACCTAATGTGCATAATGCAAGGATACATTTCAAAGCTGTTAAGAATAGAGTATAAATGTTTGCCACAACAAATAAGTGAGGAGATGGTTATGTTAATCACTTAGTTGTAAGCATTCCACATTGTATATCAAATCAGCACATTGCACCCCTTAAATGTATTAAGGTACACAGTTATGATTTGATAAAGAATAAAAAAGAAAAATTTTATCGCACTGGTAGCCAGAGAATAGGCCTGTATTATTTCTGCTTTTAAATTTTTTGAGGTTTCTTTGTGGATTGAAAGTTTACTTTTAAAAATCAAGCTATTGATATTGCAAATGATAAGCAATCATTCTAATAATGTACACAAAATTTAATTTTAAATTTTAATTTAAAATAATTTAAGATCAAATGTATGATCTGCTATAGCTGTGTGTCTCTGGACCAGCCATTTCCATATTTCTTTTCCCAAATTAAAGTTTGTGTAACTCAGATTGGTCTAGGAAACCAACCTGAACAGTCATTGATTCTGTGATTGGACATTTCCAATATGTCATTCCCTATATGATATTCCTGGGATAGCATGCTCCTCATAGTCTTATAAATAGCTAGTATAAATTGTAGAAATTCTAGCTTAAGAAGTTCTTCCACCGTTCTGTTCACTTTAATTGTCACCACCTTCAATAAAATCTCATCTTCCCTAGTTTTAAAATTAATTGATCTTGAACCTTGGTGGTACCACCTCATTCTGTCCTACTCAGATTTGACCATGTAACTGAATTACTTGCCTGATGCTGATTCCATTAACTGTGCCTCAGCCTGGGACTGCAGCATTGCATGGAGGTGGTGGTTCCAGCACTGACCTAACAGAGAGGCCAGGATAGCACCCATAATCCAGGCCCCCACCTGAACAGAGCTGCAGCATCTGTTATACTTTGCTCCATTGATAAGTGATATTAACAAAAACTATTATAGCATCGACAATACTTCTGTTTTTAGACCACTTTATAATTTAAAAAATACTTTTACAAATATCTACCTAAAACATTGTGATTATATGGAAAGGAGATATTATTTTTTCTATCCAAACAGACTATAAAAATAATACCATAACTTATATTATTACCATATAAATTAATAAATGGTAGACTCAAGAATCCAACCTGGGTTCAATATACTTGTATTTAATTTTAATTTAATATATTAGTTTTAAATTTTAATATTTAATATGCTTATAATTAATGTACGTTAAATTTAATACATCACTCTTCAAGCAGTATGTACATGTACAAAGAAGCACAACTTGATTATATTACTTCTCCCAAGACTTAACTGGCTTCATTTGTGTGGGTATTAAGTTTAGAAAGAAAAAGTACCGATGAAACTTATGTAGGTCATATGTTGGAGTTAGGGGAGTTAGATGGGTTTTGCTGTATAGTTTAAAGTCCCAATCTAAATACATAATCTTACAGTTCAGAATATAAACTAATATTTAAAGCAAACAAAATTAAAGAGTAATGAGAGAGCAATGCTTATTTACAGCTCATATATAACATGTTTTACTTGTAGAAATGAAACATTCAGAAGAGTGACTTTAGAAACAAAAATAAGCAGAGATGGGTCCCTTTATCAATTACAATTAGTATCAAGATGAAACACAGTCAAAGGGGAAGTGACAGGCAACAGCTCTATGTCTAGAGGGGTAAGGGAACTCGCTATCTTTTTCATTTCTGTAGAATGTTACAATTTGCAAACTATGATATGTACAGTAGATTATAATCCCCATTTAAAAAGTAGAACTGAGCCCAACATTTAGTGATTTGACTAGGTTCACACTTACAGACTGATGCAGAGGAAGAGGTCATATTATTTCTTAAATTATCTAAATCCTAAACCACACACTCAGTTCTTAACCTATGAGATCTTCCAAGTTTAGGTTTCTTCTGCTTGCTTTTGAAAATGAAGTGTAAGTGGAAAGATTTTGCAGGAGGGGATGGGTGCTTTTTTCGGTACAGTTTTACCCTTAAAATGATCAATCACATGCTATAGTTTTTTTTAAAAACATACAATGACAAGTTTATATTATAAACTAAATTGTTCAGTTGTGCCCAGGAAAACAAAAATGATACTTATATTGAAATGATGGGAAGTAGGAGTATATAACACAGATACATATTAGAATTATTTCCATTAATTGCCTGAAACTTTAATTTGCCTCCTCCAACCAGTACATTTTTCTAGTTCAGGCTGCCTCAGTCATAACAGGTTTTAGACTAGTTTTGGACTGCAGTTTACTCTGTTGTATTGATCCTATTGTTATTATTATTTTTTTTTGTCACACTGCCCACCCACTTTTTCAAAGATTAGTAACCCATGCCTCCATTTTTAAATATACAATATATAACACTGTTCTTTAATAAAATTTAAAGTTGCTTTAGGTGACATAATGCCAAAAATTTCCAAGATGAAAAATACGACCCACTCCTGATTCTAAAGGCTCCGAGCACTCCACAGTAATGTTAATGGTAGAGAGAAGAGGGATAACTAGAAAAATCATTACAGTGGTAGAAGGGGAGTTCGTTTTGTTTTTATTTGGGGAGTTAAGTAAATTGTCAACCTCAGAAAAAAATATATTCCTTTGAAATAGGTTTGGAAAGTTTTATTGCATGCTTTTCATACTGAATTTCTCTTCTACTCACGGATTCTTGGCGTAGGGAATTGAAGAATGAATTTATGGACCACAGGTAAGCGAATGGGTTAGTTTAAGAGGATAGGAAAGCTTCCAATACTCGCTAGTTCAGGGGCTTTTAAGCCTTGTCTGATGCCCACACCTTACCGGTGCACAATGATTGGGTCCTTTAAACCCATATGACTTACATTGATTGATTTCTTTAAACCTTTACGGACTGGCCTCTGTTGATTTGCCTTTATTAACCCCTGTTCACTTTCTCCTCCAATCCCCTAGGCGGAGTCCCTTCTCCTGGCACCACTGCCCAGCAACAGCCAGTGATCAATGGCTGCGCAGGTGGCATAGGCACTCCGTGGTGTCTCCCCAGACCTCCCACTAGGGACCCTCCAGACTGGCCTCTGACCCTTCCTCTTCTCAACCTGTTCCTGGTCCCTACCTAATGCTTTCTGACTCCTACCACTTTCGTGCTTCCAGAATACCTCAAGGCATCAGTGCTATTTCCTGATAGTCACTAAGGTGGAGCAATATAGAGGCCATACTGGTTGTACAGAAATGATTTGTGCCACACGATACAGACATGTGGGAAAGTTAGAGGAAGGAGTGATTAAGATTAAGGAACAAAAAGGAATATAAACAGTTCACATTTGGGAAATAACGTAGGCTTCCATGGTATAAGGGAGTAGGATCTATGAGGAGGTGCAAACCAATGTGATAAGAAATTTAGGGCATGAGACTGGTTTATAATGTTAGGGGATGGAAAAGAGGTTCATAACAACCTCAGGACCCATCTTTCCTGTTGCATTGAATGAGGAATGGGTGTCATAATCAACCTTGATTAAACATGCTGCCCTTTTCCTCAGGCCCTAAAGCACTGCTGGATGGGCTGGCCCAGCAATTTTGTATCTGGTCTCTGTGCACAAGACGGTGAATACCTCCTCCTCAACTAGCAGATGTGCTGAAAGCTACTGTTTTCTATCTCATCTGCAGAGTTCATTTCACCCTACCTATTACTTTTACTCTTTTGTTAAGGGCAATGATGCTGCATAAAACTAAGTTATTAGTAAAAGCCGTATGTTACCATGCTGATAATTAGAAAGTTGCAACTTTATGTGGCTCAGTAGGGCCAAGTAGAGTTGCTGGCGTTTAGTGGTGTAACACATTTGCTTTAGATTAAGAAAGGCATGTTTAAGGTGAAGTTAGGTGCTTCCTGGTATCATTTGACAGGTAAGGCTCTTATGTGAGGTGTTAACTGCATAAAGGCAGTTGATAACTAATTTCAACTTTGAAATAAAAGAGACAGTTGCAGGAACTAAATAGTACAGGATGATGTAATACCTGATTTTCTTGAAATTAGCCTCCTATCTATATATAAAGCACTATACTCAGTGCATCAGAGGGTTTTTTAAAAAGTTAAAGACAGGTCTACTCTTCAAAAGATTATATTTTTTCATGGAGATAATAAGTATATAGATGCCCACTTTATAAGACATACTTATTAGCATGAGCATAGAGATATAAACAAAATGTCACAGAAACTCTTAGAAAAGCAAAAAATCAGGAAAAGATTAATCCTGATGATGATATTTAAGATGAGCATGTAGAAGCAATGATCTGTAGAGTGATGTACATTCTAGGCTGATAAAAATAAATAAACCCTGGGTGAAGGAAATTTTGGAGGGCCCTTGGGGAATGTGAAATAGTAATAGTTGGTAATATCAACCCAGTATAAGAAGAGAGCATAAAAATAGTTGGTAATATCAACCCAGTATAATAAGAGAGCATAAAAGAATCAGCACATATTCTTGTCAACTCTGTACCAAGTTTTGCAGTTGATATCTTTGACATTTCACTTTGACACTTTTTTTTTAAATTGTGAAGGTACATCCTCATTCTTTCAAACATATGTTTTGGCTTGTAATTTTCAAATGTTTTTTCAGAGCAATTTTTATGAAATCATGGATAAGTCAAAACTTCATGTTATTTTTGAATATGAGTTCTGTCATGGAACCAGTGCAGCACAGACAGCTCAAAATATCAAGAAATGTCTGTGAAGGATGTGGCTAATGAACACACAGTAGGTTAATGATTTGAGAAGTTTCATTCTGATGATTTTAATCTTGAAAATGAGCCATATGGGTGACCTGAGACCAATGTGGGTAATGATGAGCTGAATGCTGTAGTGGAAACAAATCCATCTCAACCTGCCCATGAATTAGCAGGAAGGGCTGATGTTACTATTCCAACAATTGGACCATTTGAAGTGAATCAACAAGGTAAAGAAGCTGGATAGATGGGTTCCTCAGGAATAAAATAAGTGTCAGAAGAGAAATTATCTCAAAGCTTTGCCTTTCTTTGCTGTCATGACATAAAGATGAGCTATTTCTACACTGTTTTGTTACATGTGATGAAAAGTGGATTCTTTTTGACATCTCAGGCATATGGCACAATGGTTGGATAAAGTGCTAAAACACAATCCAAAACTGAGTGTTCATCAAAAAAAGTGAACGGTGTTTCTTTGGTGGTCCAGTGCTGGAATTATCCACTACAGCTTTATGAAACCTGATCAGCTGATTACAGCAGATGTCTTCTGCAACCAACTGGATAACATGATGAGAATGATTGTGATTAAGCCCCTGAGATTGCTCAATAGAGACAGGCCAATTATCTTGCAAGACAATAGTCAACCACATATCTTACAAACAACGCTGCTCAAACTAAAGAAGCTGGACTGGAAAGCTCTCTGTCATCCTCCATCCTCTATATTCACTTGACCTTGAAACAAATGACTACCACTTATTCCAGGCTTTGGACCATTCCTTTGCATGGAAAAACATTCAATTCTCAATAAGCTGTGGAAAATACTTTTACAATTTCATTGCCACTCCCACTCTAGGCTTCCCTGCTGGCATAAACAAGCTACTGCTGAGATGGAAAAACTATCTATAGTTTAGTCACATACTTTGATTAATTTACTTGTTTGAGATGTAACAAACTAAAATTTTGATGTGAAATTGACATTTCAGATTAAATGACCTAGTATTTACAAACAAATACTTCTGAATTTCATCTATGACTTAGATTGTTTGAAGGTGAAACCAAATAATCTTTTTCTTTTTCCTTTAACTCCTCAATTTTGGAACCCACTTGAGCATTGGGTACACATGAGAGAATATTCAGAAAAAAGACTGGAATTGAGGTGGGAGGAGACATTGTGGAGATTGAGTTTTTTGAACAAACTAGTAATATAGAACATTTGAAAATTACTTAAATTAGTTCTAATATACTTGTACTAATAATATATTTTGACATTAGGTGATGCAAAGATGAATAGAATAGAATACTTGTACTCTGGAAACTTATTGCCTCCCCAGGAAAATAAACACATTAATAATTAAAGATGAAGTGTGATGTCTAGGAATATCAGAGAGAAATTCCTACTGTATATCAGGTATGAATCATATTTTCTTGCCGTCATTTATTTGAGGCTGCCTAGCTCTTTGGAAATATTTTTACAACTGAAGAACACAATACAATTTTTTTCAGAATGGATTTGAAACTAAAAACTGTAGAACTGAGACCAATTAGGAAGTTATTGTAAAAGTCTAGGCTGATGCAATGGCTCACATCTATAATCCTGGTACTCTGGGAGGCTAAGGTTGGAAGATTACTTGAGCTCAGGAGTTCAAGACCAGCCTGAACAAGAGCTAGATTATGTCTTTACTAAAAACAGAAAAATTAGCTGGATGCTATGGCAAGCACCTGTAGTCCCAGCTACTAGAAAGGCTGGGGTAGGAGGACTGCTTGAATCCAGAAGTTGGAGGTTCTGTGAGCTTGGCTGACCCCATGGTACTCTAGCCGGTGGCAACGGAGTAAAACTTTTATTTCAGAATAATTAAAAATTATGTTTCAAGTAGTAGCTATCAATGAAAAATTCTAATGAAGATCAAGAAACAGTTACTTTTGAGTGTAAGTGGGATGATATTGAAGTGAGGCTATTGAAGATTTAATGGATTTTTGATGGACAGATAAAGGACACAATCTGAGCTTCATGGCTCTGGAGTGAATACTTGGTAATCTTGCTTTAGAAAAGGGAAAAGAACAACTTTCTCAGTTTGGTGTTTGGGTGCCTGAATTCTTTTTTTTTAAATAATAAAGTAAGATTTTTTATTTTTTCTTATTTTTTTATATATTATTTTATTATTGAATCATAGCTATGTACATTAATGTGATCATATGGCACTATACACTGGTTTTATAGACCATTTGACATATTTTCATCACACTGGTTAACATAGCCTTCCTGGCATTTTCTTAGTTTTTGTGTTAAGACATTTATATTCTACATTACTAAAGTTTCACACGTACCCTTATAAGATGCACCGTAGGTGCAATCCCACCAATCACCCTCCCTTCGCCCATTCTCCCTCCTCCCTCCCCTCCCTTTCCCCCTTCCCCATCTTCTTAGGTTATAACTGGCTTATAGCTTTCATGGGAAAGCCATAAATTAGTTTCATAGTAGGACTGAGTACATTGGATAATTTTTCTTCCATTCTTGAGATACTTTGCTAAGAAGAGTATGTTCCATCTCCATCCATGTAAACATGAAAGAGGTAAAGTCTCCATCTTTCTTTAAGGCTGCATAATATTCCATGCTGTACATATACCACAATTTATTAATCCATTCATGAATCGATGGGCATTTGGGCTTTTTCCATGGCTTACCAAGGGTGTTTTTCAAAAATTATTGAAACTATTAAGTCTTCATTATGGGAACTTTGCATAATAAACATAAAAGCAAGGGCGCTGGTGGTCACCAGGCAAAGGCCACCATGGTTTGTCTTGGCCTGTTGGCTTTCAGACCTTAATGTGGATCTGGATTTGTTTATACTCTGAATTTAAAAGGTCAAAATAAAACCAAGTTCATAGCCGAGCCGGTGCCATAATGGATGACAATCAACTCCTCGCATTTGCAGCTGAGACCAGCGCCCAGCTGCGCGCCCAGCGAGGAGGCCTCATGGCTCTGATGCACAGTCCGGCTGCTGCAGGCAACTCTGCCATGAGAGCAGCTTGTACACTTGTCTCTGGCGGATGCGGGCGGGCTGTGGTCAGACAACCCTGCTCCAGCCTGGGCTCGCCCCTGAGCACCATTCAGGTCACACAATGGCACCCACAACCAAAGGGTGGTCGCAATGGCCACATCCGGAAGGAGGACGCAGAACGCTCAGGCCAGGAAGGAAAGAGGAAGAAGCTGGGGGTGCCCGGGAAGCCCAGCTCTGGTTCGCTCCAGAAGCTGAGCTTTTGCCAACCTTTTAATTAGACAACCTGTGTAGCTTCCAGCGAGCTCAGGAGAGCTGCTGAGTTTTGACATTTCTTCCCCTTCTCTGAGAGCTGTCAGCATGCGAGGCAGTATCCTCTTGTAGGAGATTTGGTACCAGCTCCAAAATTAAAAGCAAGAAATAACTGCGAATAAGAGGGCACTTGTAGTCAACTATTTCCCAAGGCTGGCCCAGGCCGTGGAGGACCGTGTGTGTTCTGGTCCTGCCCCAGCTGGAGCCTGGAACAGGCATCCGGGAGGAATGGGGTGGGGGGTTGTGAATGGGCATTGAGATGGGGGGAGGGGCAGCCAGATGGGGGGTGAATGAGGCAGAGATGGGGGAGGGGCAGAGAGATGGGGGCATGAGAGGGCAGTGAGATGGAGGGCGGGTGGGGGCAGTGAGATGGGGGGCTGGAGGAGCAGCCAGATGGGGGGTGGAAGGGGCAGCCAGATGGGGGGCATCTTGCTATAAGGTGTCGGGCTTCCGGGGTCACGCTGTGTGATCTGGAGCTTTCTCAGAGCTGGCCTGGGCCTTTCTGTTAGAAAGGATGATACAAGCTTGGTCAATTTTTTGTCCCCAGCTTTTGCTGGCTTGTGGGCTAGAATGTGACATGTCTTTTTCTTTTCTGATGGGGTCGTAATTTTAAAAAGCTAATGATTTTTTTTTCCCTGAAAATACCAGATCTCTATATCCAGTTAAAAGAAGTTATATCAGGCTGGTGATGAGATTTGCTCTTATAAGGTCCTGTGGAAGACCTGTGTGTCAGGAAAAGCCAGAGCAAGGACCGGGAGCAGCTGCTCCAGCGAGGGAGGGACGTGTCAGCCTAGTTCCCAGAGACAGACATTAGTCCCAAATACCAGATTCATGCAGACCAGGGCCTGGTAGAGATTCAGGCAGAGCTCAGGGAGCTGGCCTAGGGCCCAGGTGCCCAGCTCCCAGCCTGGAGTGTATGAATATCCTTTGCAAACACCCGGATTCTTCAGACACCTGTAGCAGAATGTCAGTACCTGGTGATTAATAAAACGAGAGGGATTCAACAATAATTAAACACATCTAATAGCCTGTTACCTGGCAATCAGGTTATATAATAACATTGTTGTCAAATCCAAAGTTGTGAAAGAACTATCACAGCCGTTTCTATAGTCAGGAAACATGTAGATTCACCTTCTTGTTGATTCATCCCAGACTGTAGTACATCCTGTCAATGTTTGAAACTGTGGTTTCAGCCAGCTCACCGCCTCACTGAGCTCCGCCTGAATCTCCACCAGGCCTTGGTCTGAACAGATCTGGTATTTGGGACTAATGTTTGTCTCTGGAAACTTCTCTGCAATGTGTCTCTCTCTTGCTGGAACCATGGAGTATTCCTTTGTTTCCTCAGGACTGTGAGAGTCTGGTCTCATCCTCACAAGATGGCAGTGGTGTGATGTGTGATGTATGATGTTCTGGGACCAGGATGCCCACTATTCCAGACTCAAGTCAATATATACATGTGATATATGTGGGTGTGTGTGAGCTGGAATCTCTCTACTTTACCCAGGCTGGTCTTAAACTCCTGGGCTCAAGTTGTCCTCCTACCTCAGCCTTCTGAGTAGCTGGGATTACAGGTGTACAGCACTGCTCCTGCTGAAGTCAATATTTGAACCAAAAGGCTCCCCCTCCATGTCCCAGAATATATTTCTGAAAGGAGTTTTGGACTGCACAATGGAAGTTAAGGGGAGCCTCATCCCACTGGAAAATTTGGTTTCTAGAGATTTCCTAGAGCTGAAAAATCCTTCACGATATCCAGATTTATGACACCGACACTGTGTTACACACACACACACACAGCCCCCTGTGTGTGATACATCAAAAAGACATTAGCTACTGGGGAATCCCTTGCGTGTTGGTATTTGGTGTCACATATATGGATGCTATGAAGATTAACTTTTTTTGTTGACATGAAATAGCTTTGTCACTGAATTTGATACAACCTGCAAAGTCAACTTCATCTTCTACATGATTTGGAAGATAGCCATGATGTTTTATCATTTTACCATTATCTGCCTCTACCAGGGTCCACAGACGGTGCAAGAAGGTTTCATCTACCACCATTGGTGGATATGCTGGATCATAGTTTGAAGAAAACTCTTCACTGATGGGCTGGGTGAAATGTGACACAAAAATCATTTACAGCTTCCTCAAGGCACATGAAATGTAAGAGTGGTGTGATGCTTCCTTCCAGTGTGTTTAACTCTTTCTGAGTTACTCCATGTGTGTATATTGCCCGATAACTGCAGTGTTCAGTAATTCTTTTTAATTAATTTGCCTTTTACTAATCACTATGGCATCTAAACATGCCACAACACAGACATATTTGTGTCATGCTACAATAATGGGTCACCTCATAAGATAGCATGCCTCTTTATATGTACCTAGATTCAATCTTCAGAACAATTTTGCAAGGTAAGTACCTGACCCCATTTTATACATGAGGAAACCGAGGCTCAGAGACAGAAAGTCACTTGACTAAGTTGCCCTTTCAGACAGCAAGTTATAGAACTGGAATTTCCTCTCAGGCCTAAGTCCACAGCCTTTTCTGGTTCTCAATTCTAAACCATATTGCCTTCTCAGAAAAGGGAAAACCTCTATGTTTAAGAATAATATTGATACTGTTATTCTCTTTTCTTGGTATGTGAAAATAAATACTTTAAATCTTGAATTTTGTTTGGTGTATTACATTGAAGGATGTGAAATTGTGGAGAAACAAAGAAGGAGGTATGATATGTGGAAAAACAGAGAAAAACAGAAAAAGCAGAAAGGAAGGAAAGAAAAAAAGAAAATATAAAAAGATTTAGAAATTACAAGCAAAACTCATCATCTCCTAAAACCCCGCTGCCCTACGGCTTCGAACACCACAGTCTTGGCTCTCACTGTTCCCCGCCTTTGATCAGGATTTTCACAGTCACCAGACTCCTTAAGTAATCAACAGAAACCAACTGCACCAGACTGTCTTTTATTCTTTATTTTTTAAAAAACAAGGATGGCACAGATTTGTAGCCACCCCCCTGAGGGGGTGAGAAGAAAAAAAAGATCAACAGAACAAAGTCTTGCATTTATTAGGAGCATATAAATACAACCCTCTATTCCCAGGGGAAAAAACAATTGATACACTGAGGGAAAAGGCCCTCAGCGTATGAATTCATAGAAATGTAAAGTTAGCACACAGTAAAATTTCAGATGAGAAACCTGACCTCAGTGTTGAAAGAAGAGAGATGAGAGAATGAAAAATGAAATAAACCCCCCTTTTAACACAAATAATTAGCTTGGGGGCAATAGGAAGTGTTTTCTAAATGAATGCATTTATAGGAAGAAATGAAAATATTTGAATAATTTGATGAACACATATGAATAACAAATGATAAAACCAGTAAGCAATTGAAGTCCTGAAATTGAATTCTTTAAAGGACAAGTATTCTCATCCCTCTTACTGCTATCTCCGGCATCTAAGTCTGTTTAGCCAGAGCTGGTGGGACAGAAATGTTCTCTAAAATAATTATTGATACTGCTATTACCCGGCTCCTTCAGCATGTAGAATCACACTTGGCTCCAGCCCAATATGATGTGAAAGGAAGAGAATTTTCTTTTCTTATAAATGTTAACATTTAAACTGGCTCAGAATGGTGAATCCGAGAGCCAGAGCTCCCTGTTTTCCTTGGACACTTCTTCCCAGATGGCAGTCCCTTGGACGGCATGGCATCTCCGGCTCTCTGTGGCTGCCCACAGAGGAGGACAATGGTGAGACCTGCTCCAGGGCATTGTACTGGTTACCTCTGTGCCAAGGCCCATGATTTAAAGTGTCTTTGCCAGAAGACAGCCATAGCACATGGCTGCTTTTGTGATCTTTGGAATTCTCCAAAGGAAATGGCTTGAAAAAATCTAGCGTAATAAGTTATTGTTACTGTCACAATTAATCACTCTTACTTAAAGCTGTATTAGTTTGTGAGAGCTGTCCTCACAACAAGGTACCACAGACTGGGTGGTTTAAATGACAGAAATTTATTTTCTCACACTCCTGGAGGCTAGAAGTTCAAGTTCCAGATTGAGGTATTGTCAGGGCTGGTTTCTTCTGAGGCCTCTCTCTGTGTTCCCTGTCTTCCTGTGGTCTTCCTTTGTACAGGCTTGTGATCAGATCTCTTCTTGTAAGGACACTTGTCCTGTTGGACTAAGACACACCCTAATGACCTCATTTTAATTTAATTTCTTCTTTAAAGACCCCCATTTGCAAACACAGTCTTATTCTAAGGTACTGGGGTGGGGGTCAGGGCTTCAACATATAAATTTTGAGGAGACACAATTACACCTGTAACAAGGACCTCTGAGACTGTTTCTGAATTGTTAATTGTAATTCATCTTAGTTTGAGAATGTTCTAGCTATGACTGTGTAGTTAAAGAATGTGCAGTTAGAGGGCCCAACATGGTGGTTCATGCCTGTAATCCAGCATTCTGGGAAGCAGTGGACAGTTTGAGCTCACAGGTTGGAGACCAGCCTGAGCAAAAAAGTGAGCTTCTCCCCTCCCTGTCTCTACTAAACGTAGAAATACTGAGGCAAGAGGATTGCTTGAGCCCAAGAATTAGAAATTGCTGTGAGCTATAACACCACAGCATTCTACCCAGGGTGGCAGCTTGAGCCTTTGCCTCAAAATAAATAAATAAATTGCAGTTAGAAATTAGTATCAGTTTTCCTTTGCTCTTGTGGACCTAGTCTATCTTTTCCCTTCCTGACACTTTCAATTTCTCCAGTGCCTTTATGTATTAGATATAGCTCTTAAAAATTCTTCAATCTGAAAATCTGTGCCTTTCAATATGGAGTTGGGTCTATGCACTTTATTGTGATTATTGGTAAATCTAGTGATAGGGGTGCATCTTGTCTTTTTTTTTTTTTTTTTTTTTTTGGCAGTTTCTGGCCAGGGCTGGGTTTGAACCCGCCACCTCCAGCATATGGAGCCGGTGCCCCACTCCTTTGAGCCACAGGCACCACCCCTGCAGCTTGTCTTTTAGTGACTTTAAGCTGAGTTATGCTACGGCAACGTATAACTTCAAAATCTCATTCTGTTCCCCATGTTCTTCATCTTAAATCATAAACTGTTAGGCACCTTATTTGTCTTCGAGGCTAGCAAAGCAGCGATTAATGGCTCACCACTGCATACTATGACTTGCCATCTTTCCAGCCTCCACTAAGTTTCTTAGCTACTCACTTCACAGACCGAAAAGCTAATACCATATGTTTTCAATTAGGGATGATTTTTGGATGCTTATTTTGTTTGTTGTTGTTCTGATGAAAGCACTGTATTATAAGCATTAAATTCTGTAATACTCACTGTAGGCTCAGTTAATGTGGCAGTAATGAACAACTTCAAAATCTAAATGGCCTTGAATAACACAGGTTTATTTCTTATTCACATTACCTGCCTGTTTCAGTTTTGGCACTTTATTTTTGGGTCCAGGATGAAGGAGCATTGCTGAAGCATTGCTACAGATGCAGCAGAAGGAAGAGAGATGGTTGGACTTTATGATGGCTCTGAGAACCTCTACTAAGAAAGTGACAGACTTATTCTCAACAACAGTTCTTTGGCTAAATGAGTCACTTGTCCAAGCCTGACATTATCAGAATAGGAAAATGCAATCCTCTCAAAGAAGGGCACCACAGATTATACCCCCAAATCTGACTTCAGTAGGATGGGCAGCACAAGAAGGGCCAGCATATATTTAGAAATAAAAACGAAATTCACTACAACTCAAAAACTACAGCCTTCGAGACTAAAAATTGATCCTGTGGCCAGCTGAAAATTGAGGTTTCATTATTGCATAAGAAAAGGAGATAGCCAGGTGGGGTGGCTTACACCTGTAATCCCAGCACTCTGGGAGGCCAAGTCAGGTGGATTGGCTGAGCTCACATGTGCGAGACCAGCCTGAGCCAGATGGAGACCTCATCTCTAAAAATAGACGGGCATTGTGGTGGGCACCTACAGTCCCAGCTGCTTGGGAGGCTAAGGCAAGAGATTGAGGTTGCTGTGAACTGTGACGCCAAAGCACTTGACCCAGGGTGACAAATAAAAAAGAAAAAAGGGCTGGGGGAGAATGGACAGTTATCACTCTTCTTTTCATGGCTACTTAGTATTTTAACAAACTCAATCAACATTTATCCTCCTCTCAGACGATAAGAGAACTTACAACACTTTAACCTTTATCGCCTTCCCCATAACTGAAGTGCTATCATATTAAGTATTTCCATTATACTGTTTACTTAATCACACATATCAGATAATTATTTATTATTCTATCAAGTCACATGATGTTGAGAGTTTATCCAATATCAAATGATACTGAAAGTTGGTTTTGCCTGAAAGTGTATCTTTCAGAATTTTCTTGATTCTTTCTTATTTTTCTCTGTTTATGTAATCCATCTTTTCTTGCATGTTTCTAATTTTCCATTAAAGTCCTTACATGTTAATTACATCTGACTACTGTTCTGACTCTTGCCTAGTATCCAGTGGGTTTTTTGCCTTTTAGTTTGCCTTGTAATTTTTTGTTAAAGGTACACAGGATGTACTGGTTGAAAGGAACTTCTATAAATAGGCTCTCAGTAAGGTGGAGGGTGGTGTGGGCAGAGGAGGTTCCAGCCCCCTGAGATCAGGTCTCAGTGTTTTGGGGAGCCTGGGTCCTGGGCTGTGAAGGGGGGATGAGGTGGATGGAGTGGGGGAGAGTTGGGTATTTCCTTCATCACACGAGGAAAGCTGAAGGGAGCTGGTGTTGGGTATTTGCCTTCCCCCAGGTAGGTCAGGCTCTGATGAAACCTCAGCAAGTTAGATTTTGGTAAATAGTTTCTCCTGAGGGCAGCTCTTGTTAAGAACAGAAAGCTCTGGTATACTTCAAAACGGCTCCATTTTCCCTCCCCTGTGGGGGGCACTGAGAGGACCTTGTCAAGCTCACAGAGGGAAAATTCAGAAAGGTGCCAGGTATCCTTGTGACTGAGCCGCCCTGGAGTTTCGCTCTCAGGTTTGCCTACAGTGAACCCAGGACCCCCGCGACTGTGGCTGAGCCGCCCTGTTGCCCACACTGAACCTTTGGCAGCTCATCAGTTACAGTTGAGGTTTTCCTGCCCCAGCGCTGGTTCCCATGGAGGCGTCTGCGGGGAGGTGTCTGCTCTGGTGAGTAGCTGTTCTCCAGACCCACCTGTCTGTGTCTCCAATTTGGGGGCAGGGGGTTTGCCCTGTGACCTCACTTCTCTGATGGACCTAAAAAGAGTTGCTGATTCTCAGTTTATTCAACTCGTAGCTTGTTATTAGGACAGAGTGATGACTTCTAAGCACCTTACCCATCAGACTGAGAACCAAATGGCCAGCTACAGTTTTCTTCAGAGAGGGTCTATTGGTGGTAAAACTCGTAATTTTTTGATGGTTTGTCTAACAAAAAATACTTTTCCTTTATTACGAGAATATATTTTTGCTTTCTTTGAAAGTCTATGCTAATAGTATTTTTTTCCTCTCAGCACATTGGATATTTTATTCCTATCTTTTGTGCTTTACTCCTGGAGGTCAGCTTTTTTTCTTGTTTCTTTTTCTGGATGCTTTTAGAATCCCTTTGCCTTAGGCATTCTACAATTTTACTAGAATAAATATAGGTGTGAATTTTCTTTTATTTATAGTAGGACTTTTGGGATTTCCTGCTTCAGTGGTTTGGAATCTTTCAACAAATAGTTATAGAAAATTCTGGTAGACTGGGTGTGGTGGCTCACGCCTATAACCCTAGCACTCTGGGAGGCCACCGCCGGTGAATCACCTGTGCTCAGGAGTTCAAGACCAGCCTGATCAAGAGAGAAGCCCTATCTCTACTAAAAACAGAAAAACTATCGAGGCATGGTGGCAGGTGCCTGTAGAACAAGCTACTCTGGAGGCAGAGATAAGAGGATTGTTTGAGGCCAAAAGTTTAAAGTTGCTGTGAGCTATGACACCATGGCACTCTACCCAGGGTGACAGAGTGAGACAGACAGGAAGGAAGGAAGGAAGGAAGGAAGGAAGGAAGGAAGGAAGGAAGGATTTTGTTAGTTTTTGTCCAAATATACTTCTCTCAATTTTTTACAATCTCGCTCTATATTTCCAGACCTTCTCACTCTATTTTAATCTATCTTCCATGTCTCACTGTTTCTCTGATTATCTCTGATTATCCCGGGTAATTTAATGATATCCATTCTCCATTTCACTACTTAACTACTTCTCTGTGTCAAATCTTCTGTTTAGCACATCCAATGAGTATTTTTATTGAGATGAAATTAAGTTCATGTGAGATAAAATTAAACATTTTCAAGTGCATATTCCATTGCTTTTACTACATTCACAATACTGTGCCATGACTTCTATCTTCTTGTATTAAAATATTTTTATCACCCCATAAAACCCCCCTGTACTCATTAAGCACTCACTCTCCATTATTCCCTCCACTGCCTCCCAACACCCACAAATATGCTTTCTGTTTCTATGAATTTACCTATTCTGGATAGTTTGTATAAATAGAATCATGAAATATGTGGCCTTTTGTATCTAAATTCTTTTACTTAGCAAAATGTTTTCAAGGTTCATATGTGTTGTAGCATGTATCAGAATTCCACTTTCTTCATGACTGAATAATATTCCACTATGTGTATGCACCACATTCTGCTTATCCATTTAAGTGTTGTTTGACATGGGTTGCTTCCAGCTTCTGTCTATTAGGGATAGCACTGCTGTGAACCTTGTCTGCAAAGTTCTTTGTCTGAATACCTGTGTTGAGGTTCTCTGAGGTTCGTGTGTAGGAGTGTACTTGTTGAATCAAATAGTAATTCTATGTATAACATTTGAGTAACTGCCAATTGCAATAACTTTTCCAAATTCAGCTATTATAACTTTAATTTCTAGAAGCATTCTTCTAGATTCTTTTTCAGAGCTGTTTGCTCATTTTTATGGTCTTGTGTAACTTCTGACATTTGTAAACCTCTCTTTAATTTCTTGAAACTTACTATTAAATAATATCCTATAAAATAACTTTATAGTCATTTCAATATTAAAAGTTTTATGGACTTAATTTTGCTGTCAACTGTTTCTGCTATCATTCACCTTGTTTCATCTATGTGTATATAATACTTCATCAAGAGCTCCTGTCTGTGGAACTCTGTTGGAATTCGTAGCATGTAGGGTTGTCTTTGCTTTTGCCAGTCATACAGGTAGCTGTTAACCCAGGATCTTGTTAAAATAAATTCTGTACTTGAGGTATCTGTGCCACAGAGGGGCAAGTTTCACAGCTTAGCTCCATTCTTTCTTTCTTTTTTTCTTTCTTTCTTTCTTTCTTTCTTTTTCTTTCTTTTCTTTTTTTTTTTTTTTTTGTTCTTCTTGTTGAGGAGAAGGAAAGAGAAGTTAATTAATTTGCTGGTAAATGAGGAGGCTGAGGCTGGCAGACTCCTCTCTCAATAATACCAGCATCCCCCTTCTGAACAGAAGCACAGAGCTTTTAAAGGTTCTGTGATCTATGATATGTCCTTTCAGGAGGACAGACATAGATCAGAGGCTACAAGGTGGACATCATCTCATCATCCCATGTTGGACTAAGACAATCTCTTGGCCTCTGCCCAGATTCATCCTGTCTTCAGCTAAGATAGTCTTGTGACCCAAACTGGATTAATTCCATCTTCAGCTGAGATGATGCTGTGACACAAAGAATAAGAGAAATGCTCTGCCTTTCCAACCCCACTGGTCTGAGTCAGGGATAGAGCTTTTAGTTCTGGGGGTGGGAGGGGAGGGAAAGAGTAAGGGGATTTTGAAGAGACAAAAAAAATATTTTTTACCTTTTTTTTCCAGGCCATTCTCTGTTACACATTCCCACTGTCAGTTTTACCCATTCATGTCTACAGGAGGAGGGGCAGCATGGCACTGACCCTGGGATGCTGGAAAGGGTCTCTCAGGAACTATTCATGGGGGCTGAACTTGCCCTGCCTCTAAAGGGCCACTCTCATCCAGAGGCAAGCAGCAATACCTTTTCCACTTTACGTGGGTTCCATGGAATTTTCTTTCTAGATATAGGGCTTTGCTTACTTTCTGGGTTACCTCTGCTACAAAGGAGGGTCTATTATCATTCAGGTTCCTACTGGTAGTTCACTCAGAGAAGCTCATGGGTGACCACAGGACTGTGTGCACATCCAAGTCAGATGGTGGAAGCAAGCCCCCCACATACCCACCCACTGCGGAGGAGCCATGCACCTGGCTTCCTTCAGGAGAAGCTGCTGCAGCCTCTGTGCTGCCTGCTCTCACACCATCTCCAGCAGGCCGTTCTCCACCCACTGGTTTTCTTTTCCTAGATTGCTCTTGCCTGTCACCCTGTCATCCTCCAAGGCTTGTTCCTGCCATGTGTGAGTGTACGTGTGCAGAAACTCGGCAAATGTCCTGTCCTGGACCAGGAACCCCTGGTGGACCTCACATGGCTCTGCTCTTTTGTGTTCTGGGCTTATCCTTATTGAATAAATAGGCCCTGAAACAAGAAAATATTAGCAGACACAGAGGAACACAACATAATAAAAAGGGTTCAGTTCACTTAAGATCATATCTTCCAAATACATAGAGCAGAGACCTGATGAAACCTAAAGAAAAAAAGCAAATCAAATCCTTCCTAACGATTTGAAATTTTATTTTAGTTATTATTTTATTTATTTATTTATTTTGGTTTTTTTCAGTGTTTTTATTTGTAAATTCAAGAAAATATTTATATTCTACATTTACATGTTTGTAGATATATGTATATATGCATACATATACACTTATTTATTTGTATATCCATCATCCTTAGTACATAAAAGATCCTTTACTAATTATGATGTTTTAGAACTTGCTTAATTTACTTACTAAAATATGTTGATAATCATTCCATAGTAGAATGTAGAACTTTTTTTTTTTTTTGGTGTGTGTGTGTGGGTTTTTTTTGTTGTTGTTAAATCATACCTGTGTATATTAGTGCAATCAAGGGATACAATGTGCTGGTTTCATGTACAATCTGAAATATTCTCATCAAACAGTTCAATGTAGCTTTCGTGGCATTTTCTTACTGTATGTAGGCATTTGTATTCTGCCTTTAGTAAGTTTCCCCTGTACCCATTCTAAGATGCACCATAGGTGTGGCCCCACCCATTACCCTCCCTCCACGCTAAGAAGTAGAATGATTTTGAAGCATTTCTTCTTTTTCTATTCCTGAGATACTTTT
Organism: Loris lydekkerianus; assembly: GCA_963574355.1. NCBI lineage: Eukaryota > Metazoa > Chordata > Mammalia > Primates > Lorisidae > Loris > Loris lydekkerianus. Next base: position 30,823 of record CAUYPK010130292.1, read on the forward strand.
GTAAGAAAAATATGTTCCAGCTCCAGCCATGTAAACATGAAAGATGTAAAGTCTCCATTCTTGTTTAAGGCTGCATACTATTCCATGGTATACATATACCACAATTTGCTTGTCCATTTGTGGGTCGATGGGCACTTGGGCTTCTTCCATGACTTAGCAATTATGAATTGGGCTACAATAAACATTCTGGCACAAATGTCTTTGGTATATTGTGATTTTTGGTCTTCTGGGTATAAACCTAGTAAAGGAATTATAGGATCAAATGGCAGGTCTATTTTTAGGTCTCTAAGTATTCTCCAAACATCCTTCCAGAAGGAATGTATTAAT
>CAUYPK010130294.1:0-15284 GCA_963574355.1 Loris lydekkerianus
GCTGGGAAGAATCATCATTGATAAAATGTCCATACTATCCAAAGCAATATATAATTTTAATGCAATCCCTATTAAAGCTCCACTACCATACTTTAAAAATCTTGAAAAAACAATACTTCATTTTATATGGAATTAGAAAAACCTCGAATAGCCAAGACATTACTTAGAAATAAAAACAAAGCAGGAGGAATCACGCTACCAGACCTCAGACTATACTACAAATCGATAGTGATCAAAACAGCATGGTACTGGCACAAAAACAGAGAAGTATATGTCTGGAACAGAATAGAGAACCAAGAGATGAATCCAGCTACTTACCGTTATTTAATCTTTAAGAAGCCAATTAAGACTTTCAGTGGGGAAAAGATTTCGTATTTAACAAATGGTGCTGGGTGAACTGGCTGGCAACCTGTAGAAGACTGAAACTGGACCCACACCTTTCACCATTAACTAAGAACGACTGTCACTGGGTTAAAGATTTAAACTTAAGACATGAAACTATAAAAATACTAGAAGAGAGTACAGGGAAAACCCTTGAAGAAATTGGTCTGAGTGAGTATTTTATGAGGAGGACTCCCCGGGCAATTGAAGCAGCTTCAAAAATACACTATTGGGACCTGATCAAACTGAAAAGCTTCTGCACAGCCAAGAACACAGTAAGTAAAGCAAGCAAACAGCCCTCAGAATGGGAGAAGATATTTGCACGTTATATCTCTGACAAAGGTTTAATAACCAGAATCCACAGAGAATGCAAACATATAAGCAAGAAAAGAACAAGTGATCCCATCACAGGCTGGACAAGGGATTTGAAGAGAAACTTTTCTAAAGAAGACAGGCACACGGCCTACAGACATATGAAAAAAATGCTCATAATTTTTAATCATCAGAGAAATGCAAATCAAAACTACTTTGAGATATCATCTAACTTCAGTAAGATTAGCCTATATCACAAAATCCCAAGACCAGAGACGTTGGCATGGATGTGGAGAAAAGGGAAAACTTCTATACTGCTGGTGGGAATTGCAAATTAATACATTCCTTTTAGAAACATGTATGGAGAACACTTAGAGATCTAAAAATAGATCTGCCATTCAATCCTATCATTCCTCTACTAGGCATATACCCAGAAGACCAAAAATCACATCATAACAAAGATATTTGAACCAGAATGTTTATTGCAGCCCTATTCATAATTGCTAAATAATTAAAAATGTCCAAGTGCCCATCGATCCATGATTGGATTAATACATTGAGGTATATGTACACCATGGAATATTATACAGCCTTAAATAAAGATGGATACTTAACCTCTTTCATGTTTACATGGATGGAGCTGGAACATATTGTTCTTAGTAAAGTATATCAAAAATGGAAGAAAAAGTATCCAAAGGACTCAGCCCTACTATGAAACTAATTTATGGCTTTCACATGAAAGCTATAACCCAGTTACATCCTAAGAATAGGAGGAAGGGGAAAAGGGAGGGGAGGGAGAGGGGAGGTAGACAAAAGGATGAGGGTTTGTGGGATTACACCTGCAGTGCATCTTACAAGGGTATATGTGAAACTTAGTAAATGTGGAATGTAAATGTCTTAGCATAATAACTAAGAAAATGCCAAGAAGGCTATGTTAACCAGTGTGATGAAAGTGTATCAAACGGTCTATGAAACTAGTGTATGGTGCCCCATGATCACATTAATATACACAGCTATGACTTAATAAAAAAAAAAAAAAAAGAAAGAAAGAAAAAGAAAATCAATGGCTAACATACCTTGTAACTGAAGTTATTGAAGCCTTCCATAAAAGCCAATACATTATATTATTAATATAATATGTATACTATAATAATAGAGTACCATTTTATGGAATGTCAATGATAGGGAAATATAGAGACAGAAAGTAGATTTGTGGTTGCAAAGGACTTCAGGTATAGAAGTAAATGCCAGTTGACCACAGTGGATAAGTGGTTTTGGTTGATTAACATAATTATCAGTCAGATAGTGGTGATAATTGCACAACTCAAGAAATATATTAAAAGTCACTGAATTACACTGAATTATAAAGAGTCCATATTATGATGTTATGAATCTCAATGAAAATTTTTGTATAAACCTTCTGTTTATTATAAAAAGGTACTTTTATACTTATATATATTATACACACACACTTCAATTTTTTAATCCTCTGGTGTACTTGGGAGCTTTCAAAAGCCTTCATTCTTACATGTATCACCTTTCCCAACCTGTTTCTTCCCAGGATTCTTAATCTATTTCTTGCCCCAAGTATTGTTCTTTGACTCAGGCTGCTTCAGACACCCAATACTTGTGCCTTTAAATTATTTTGGCTAAAGCCACTTGAAAAACTTCCCCAGCCTGTGACTTACAAAGTCAGGTGATGCAATGGGAAGCTTTTTTCTCAGTCTTTCTCAGAGTCTCCAGACAGGTTGAGACTTACAACCAGAATTTTTTTTTAGGTTCCATTATTCTCCCTCTGGTGCAAAGATGCATTACTCATGGCTGCTACTCATTTGTTCTGGGGGATAGTAGGTGGATTAAAGTGTCACAGCATTATCTTACCACAAAGGAACAGTTTATATGTTCAACAAGTCTTCCCTTGGTTATTGTAAGCTTTGGCTAGATTCCATCCTTTTTAAAAGTTGACTCTGATAGTATTTGCTAGTTTAATATTTGTTTTTGGAAAGGGATATAGCATTACAGTTTACTATTCTATTTTTGTGATATCCACTGAATTATTGATCTGTTAACATAAAATAACTGAAATTTCAAAAAACTCCAGCTAAATTTTAAGACCATGTTAAAAAAAATATTTTGAGATATTATTATACCTTATAACAGTTCTTTAAAATTATACCTTATAATAGTTCTTTAAAATATATAGTCCTTGATTAGTGCTATTTTCTTATTTATGTTCAATGTATTTAGGTGCCCATTACTTTTGGTGGAGAACAGTAGGAAAATAGGAATAAATATACACATATCTTCTTTATAAATATCATTTTTTTCTTTTTCTCCATTTCTACCACTTTCATGCATGCCTACCAACATACTGCCATCATTTTATTTTTGGCAATCACTTCATTTCTTCTTCTGTGAACTATTTTCCTAATATCTGCATTTATGTTTTCCAAAATTACTGTGATTCTATCAAAAGAGATAAGGGATAACTTTGTTCTCTAAGATTGATGACAAGTACTAATAATACTTATGACTCAGTTCTGTTCTGATTTTGGTTTTTGAGCATACATAGCTTGAGGCAGCATCACAGAGAAGGAAGTAACTCAAGAAACAGAGGGACAGTACAAAATTAGCTTGATACTTCCAAAATCTTCAAAATATATATGTCTTAACACAATAACTAAGAAAATACCATGAAGGCTATGTTAACCAGTTTGATAAAAATATTTCAAATTGTGTATAAAACCAGCACAATTTACCCCATGACTGCATTAATGTACAGAGCTATGATTTAATTAAAAATATATAAATATAAAATCTCTAATTATTCTGTAGTCATAAATCATGTATAGCAATGCTTTCCATGTCCTTGAATGTAACTTAGCACAACTTGTGGGCATCTATGCTGTTTATTTGTGATTAAATTCTCCACTTTAATCAGTCCAAATCCCAAAACAGGTTTGTACAGTATTCCCTAAGTGTCCCCAATTAGATTATCACTCAGTAATTATTCAGGGACAGCATGACATTTCAACTAAAAAACATAACTAATATTTACAAACCTGAAAATAGTAATATAGAGGAGCCAGCAGAAGAAATATTGCAACATGAAAAATCAAAGCAGATCAACTCCCCTAAGAGATTACAAGGAAGACACAGAAGAAAATAACATCCATAAAGAAATAGCTGAAATGTCAGAAATAGAATAGAATATGGATAAAAAATAAAGTGATTGGAATTAAGGAGAAGATAGAAATAGAAAAACAAAAAGTGATCCAAAAGTTGTCTCAAGAAATTTGTGAATTTGAAGACAAACTCACCAAGGATATGGACATAATGAGGAACGACATAGCAGAGCTAAAGGAATTGAAAGAGGCATTCAAGGGGTTTGAAAACACAATAGAGATCCTCAGTAATACTTTATTTATACATGGAGAATAAATAATTTCAAAATTTGAAGACCAAACTTTTAAACTATCCTAATCATTTAAAGAGGAAGCTTTGACTCAGCGCCCATGACACAGTGGATACAGCACTGGCCACATACACCAAACATGATGTATTCAAGCCTGGCCCAGGCCAGCTGAACAACAATGACAACTGCAGCAAGAAAACAGCCCTGCATTGTGGTGGGCACCTATAGTCCCAGTTACTTGGGAAGCTGAAGCAAGAGAAACACTTAACCCCAAGAGTTTGAGGTTACTGTGAGCTGTGATACCATGGCACTCTACCAAGGGTGATATAGTGAAACTCTGTCTTAAATAAATAAATAAATAAATAAATAAATAAATAAATAAATAAATAAAAGAGGCAGCTTAAAAGAGAACAATGAAAGAGTTATGGGATTATTCCAAAATATTGAATATCCAAATTATAGGGATTCCTAAAGGAGAGTAGGATAGTCCTAAAACCACTAATGCTGTACTCCAAGATATCATGGTGGAGATTAGCCTAAGTATAGTGAAAGACACAGAAATTCAGATGGTAGATAATTTCAGAACTCCAACATGACTCAATCCAAACAAACCATCTCATAGACACATTGCGATTAACTTTGCCATCCTACAAGCAGCTAGACATAAGTAAAGTCTTACCCACAAAGGGAAAAATATCAGGATGACCATAGATCTTTCAGATGAATCTTTTCAAGCCAGAAGAGGACAGTCGTGAGCTTTTAACCTTAAACAAAACAACGTTCAGGTCAGGATCCTTTATCCTGCTAAATTGAATTTCATTTATGATGGAGAAATCAAATATTTTACTGACATGGAAGTGTTGAGGAAATTTGCCATAACTAGACCAGCTCTACAAGATGTATTCAGATCTATTCTTAATACAAACCAGCACAATGATCCATCACCAAAGTAAATACATTCAGAAATTAAAGATCAAAACCTAGTTTCCACAATGGCAAAGGGATAAAAATAAGCCCTGCACCTCTGAAAACATGATGACCAAAATGCCACCATATCTATAAATTCTTTCAATAAAATATAAATGGTTTGAACTCCCCACTAAATCAGCACAGGCTGGCTGACTGGACACAAAACCTTAAGCCTAACATCTGTTCTCTCCATTAAACACACTTAATATCTAAGAATAAAACAAGTTTCAGAGTGAATGGATGGAAAACAATAATCCAGGCAAATAGAAATCAGAGAAAAAGCAGGGTTGCAATCTTATTTGCAGTTTCAATTGGTTTTAAACCAACACAAATAAGGAAAGACAAGGATGGACACTACATACTGGTCAAGGGAGCACACAACATGAAGAAATTTCAATAATTAACATATGCACATAAATCTAGATGGTCCTCGATATATAAAATAAGCCCTAAACAATGTGAATGATATTATATCTTCCTGGACCATAATAGCTGGTCCAGGAAGCACCACTTTGGTAATACTGGACAGATCCTCCAAGCAGAAACTAAAGAAAGAAGGAATAGACATAAACATGATCCTAGGAAAAGTGTACTTAACAGACATACAGAATATTTCATCCTAATTGAATACACATTCTTTTCAAATATGAAAATGTAGAGGAAATGGACCAATACCTTAAATCATGCCAGATTCTTAAACTCAATAAGAAATAATAAGAAATTTTGAATTGACCTGATATCAAGCACTGAAATAACATTAATTATACAAAATCTTCCCCCAAAGAAAAGCCCTTGACCAGATGGTTTATACCAGAATTTTGCCAAACCTTCAAAGAAAAACTACCTATATTGCATAACTTATTCCAAAACAAAGAGAAGAAATAAATTCTCCCCAACACTTTCTATAAAGCAAATATTACTCTGATTCCAAAACCAGGAAAGTATCCAACAAAAAAGAAAATTATGGGCCAATATCATTAATGAATATCAATGCAAAAATATTCAGTAAGATCCTAGCAAACAGAATACAGTGACACATTGAAAATATATATCATACTAGTACAAATATCTTTGTTATGATGTGATTTTTGGTCTCCTGGGTATATGCCTAGTAGAGGAATTATAGGATTGAATGGCAAATCTATTTTTAGATCTCTAAGTGTTCTCCATATATCTTTCCAAAAGGAATGTATTAATTTGCATTCCCACCAGCAGTGTAGAAGTGTTCCCTTTTCTCCACATCCATGCCAACATCTCTGGTCTTGGGATTTTTTGATATAGGCTAATCTTACTGGAGTTAGATGATATCTCAAAGTAGTTTTGATTTGCATTTCTCTGATGACACCTGTGGTGCATCTTACAAGGGTATATGTGAAACTTAGTAAATATGGAATGTAAATGTCTTAACACAATAACTAAGAAAATGCCAGGAAGGCTATGTTAACCAGTGTGATGAAAATGTGTCAAACGCTCTATGAAACTAGTGTATGGTGCCCCATGATCACGTTAATGTACACAGCTATGATTTAATAAATAAATAAATAGGGGGGGGGAGAAAATATACATCATAATCAAGTGAATTTTATCCCAGGGATGCAAGGTTGGTTTAACATTCATAAATTTATAAGTGTAATTTGCCACATAAATGAAATGAAAAAGAAACCATATGATTCTCTAAATTAATGCACAAAAGGCTTTTTACAATATCTAGCATCCTTTTTTAACAAGAACAAAATGAAAAAGAACAAGATTTCTGTTGTTGAGTTCAACTATTATTCCATGATGGTATAGGAAGATACAAGGAATAATTTCACTTCTGTTGAATTTTTTTAGTTTATGTTTACATTCTAAGATGATATCAATTTTGGAGGATGATCCATGGGCTGATGAGAAGAATGTGTATTCATTTTTGTTAGGATGAAATGTTCTGAAGAAAAAAGGCTTAGTTGGGATATTTAGTAGGTCATATATAACAGACAAACAACTAATATCATATAAATAGAGTAAAATTGAAAGCACTTCCATTTAGAACTGGAACAATATAAACAAGCTCACTACTGCCACTGCTATTCAACATAGTACTGGAAGTCCTAGCCATTGCAATCAGGCAAGAGAAGGCTATAAAGGGTATTCACCTGGGGACAGAGGAAGTCAAACTCTTGCTCTTCGCAGAAGACATGATCTTATACATGGAAAACCCCAAGGATTCAACTATAAAGCTCTTAGAAGTGATTAAGGAATATAGTAATATCTTGGGATATAAAATCATTGTCCACCAATTAGTTGCCTTCATATATGCCTATAACTGTCAATCCAGAATAAAATCAAAGACTCCTTACCTTTTCCAAAGGCACCAAAGAAGATGAAATACCTGGGAATATATCTAACAAAGGATGTGAAGGATCTCCATATAACTATGAAACCCTGAGATAAGAAATAGCAGAAGATGTTAAGAAATGGAAGAACGTTCTATGCTCATGGCTGGGAAGCATAAACTTTGTTAAAATATCCATACTACCCAAAGTGATACACATACTTAATGCAATCTCCATCAAAGCCCCAATGTCATATTTTGAAAAACTTGAAATATCACTTTGTTTCATATAGAACCTGGAAAAATCCCAAATATCTAATATAATTCTTAGAAATAAAAACAAATCTGGAGGCATTATGTTACCAGAATTCAGGTTATACAAGTCTATAGTGATCAAAACAGCATTGTACTGGCACAAAAATAGAGATATACATCTATGGAATAGAATAGAGAACCTAGAGATGAAGCCAGGCACATATCACCATCTGATCTTGATAAAACAAACAAAAGCATGCACTGGGGAAAAGAATTTCTATTTCATAAATGGTGCGGTTAGCCACACATAGAAGACTGAAACTGGATCTGGACCTCTCACCATCGAAAATAATTGACTCTAGATAAAAGATTCAAAGTTAAGACACAAAACAATAAAAATTCTAGAAGAGAGTGTAAGGAAAACACTTGAAAAAATTGGTCTGAGAAAATATTTCATGAAGAATACACTCCTGACAGTTGCCTTGCATTGTGCACATTAGGTGAGCTCTTGCCAAATATCCTCCTTCCACTCATCTTCCCCCGTCCCTTTGATTTACCGTATATACTCGAGTATAAGCCGAGTTTTTCCGGCACAAAATTTGTGCCGAAAAACCCGAACTCGGCACAAATTTTGTGCCGAAAAAACTCGGCTTATACTCGAGTATATACGGTACCTCTTATCCCCTCTTTTTTTATGGACTACCTTTGTGTTTTATCATTCCTATGAATGTGTTAGTGATTGTATATTGGTTTCATAATTGTATTGAGTACATTGTGTATTTTTTTCCCATTCTTGAGGTACTTTACTAAGAAGAATATGTTCAAGCTCCAACCAAATAAATGTAAAAGATGTAAAGTCTCCCTCTTTCATGGCTGCATAGTATTCCAAGGTATACATATACCACAATTTGTTTATCCTTTCATGGGCTGATGGGCATTTAGGCTGCTTCTATGACTTGAATATTGTGAACTGAGCAGCAATGCACCTTCTGGTCCAAATGTCTTTGTTGTAAAATGATTATTGTTCATCTGGGTAGATACCTAGTAATGATATTGCAGAATCAAACAGTAGGTCAACTTTTAGTTGCTTCAGAAATTTTCATACTTCTTTCCAAAAATGCTATATTGGTTTACGGTCCCATATGCAGTATAGAAGTGTTCCTTTCTCTCCACATCCACACTACCATCTGGAGTTTTGGAATTTTGTGACATGGGCTAATCTTACTGGAGTTAGGTGATGTCTCAAAGTATTTTTTTTTTTTTTTGCATTTCTATGATGGTTATAGATGAGTATTTTTACATGAGTTTGTAGGCCATGTGCTTGTCTTCTTCATGGAAGTTTCTTTTCAAGTCTCATGCCCACAGAGAAATTGGGTAGTTTGTTCTTTCCTTATTGATTAGTTTGAGTTTTCTGTGGACTCTAATTATCAGACCTTTGTTGAAAACATAAACTGAAAAAACCTTCTCCCATTCTGAAGGCTTTCTGATTGCTTTACTTACAGCACCCTTAGCTGTGCAGAAGCTTTTTAGCTTGATAAGATCTCAATAATACATTTTGGTGTTGCTTCAATTGCTAGAGGCTTCTCCTCATAAAATATTTTCCCAGGTCGATATCGTTTTCCCTGAACTCTCTACCAGCACTTTGATAGTTTCATGTCTTACACTTAAACCATTTATCCAGTGAAAATCAACTTTTGTTAGTGGTGAAAGCTGAGGGTCTAGCTCAGTCTTCTACTGGTGTCTAGCAGCACCATTTGTTAAATAGGGAATCCTTTCCCCAGTGAATGTTTTTTTTTTTTTTTTTTTTTGGCTTATAAAATATTAAATGAAAATATGTGGCTGGGTTCATCTCTAGGTTCTCTAGGTTCTCTAATCTGTTCCATAAATCTACATCTCTATTTTTGTCCCAGTACCACAATGTTTTCTTCAATTTATAGTATAGCTGAAGTCTGATAACATCATGCCTCCTGATTTGTTTTTATTTCTAAGTAAGGTATTGGCTCTAGGATATTTTTTCTGATTCCATGTAAAACAAAGTACTATTTTTTCAAGTTATTTAAAGTATTACATTAATGCTTTGATAGGGATTGCATTAAATCTGTAGATTGCTTTGGGTGGTATGGACATTTTAACAATGTTGATTCCTCCCAGCCATGAGCATGGTATGTTTTTCTATTTGTTAACATATTCATCTAATTCTTTTCTCAGGGTTTCATAGTTCTCATTATAGAGATCTTTCACTTCCTTTGTTAGATAAATTACCAGGTATTTCATTTTCTTTGCAACACTGTAAAAGGAATAGAGTCCTTGAATATATTTTTGGCTTGACTATTGTTGGAATATATAAAAGCTAGTGATTTGTAAGTATTGATTTTATATCCTGAGACACTGTTGTATTCTTTAATCACTTCTAAGGGCTTTCCTTAGTTGATTTCCTAGGGTTTTCCAGGCATAATATCATGTCATTCATGAAGAGGGAGAATTTAACTTCCTCTGAGCCCATTTGAATACCCTTGATCCACTTCTCTTGCCTGATTGCAATGACTAGGACTTCCATTACTTTGTTGAATAGCAGTGGAAACAATGGTCATTTCTGTCTAGTTCCAGGTCTGAGTGGAAGTGCTTTCAATTTTACTACAGTCAATATGATATTGGCTGTGGGTTTGCCATAGCTGGCCTCTATCAATTTAAGAAATGTCCCATATATGCCTATTTTATTAAGTGTTCTCATCATGAAAGGATGTTGATATAAGCAAAAGCTCTTTCTACATTAAATGATAGAATCATATGGTCTTTGTTTTTTATTTTACTTATGTGATGTATTATATTTAAAGATTCATGTATGTTGAACCAACCTTGTAACCCTGGGATAAAACCTACTTGATTGTGATGTATATTTTTTTTTTGATTTATCATTAAATTATGTTTGCTAGGATCATATAGAATATTTTGCATTGATATTCACTAATTATATTGGTCTACAGATTTTTCTTTTCTTTGTTTTTTCTTTGTTTCTTTTCTTTTCTTGGTTTGGGGATAAAGGTCACATTTGTTCCAAAGAATGGGGTGGAAGTACTCCTTCTTTTTCAATAGTATGAATCATTTCAAGGAAACACCTCTTTTTTTGGTTAAGATGTCCCTTTCTAATTTGAAAGAATAAAAATTATTTCTTATATCATTTTAGATAGCCACAGAATAAAAATTGAACTAAATAGCAACAAAAACCTTCATACACAAACCAAGTCATGTAAACCAAATAATCTTAGGAAGATGAATGATGGGTTGGAGACAAGATTAAGAAGGAAATGATCAGATTTTTGAAACAAAATAAAAATAAAGACATAAACTATCAAAACCTGTGGGATACTGTGAAGGCAGTGCTAAGAAACAAATTTATAACATTAGAACCCATCATCAAAAAAACCAGAAAGAGACAAAATCAAAAACCTAATGGGACATTTTAAGCAAAGAGAAAAGGAAGAACAATCCAATCCCAGATCCAACAGAAGAAAAAACATAGCCAAAATTAGAGCAGAATTAAAGGAAATTGAAAACAGAAGAATCATTCAAAAGCTCAACAAAAAAGGTGGCTCTTTGAAATGATTAATACAATTGATAAACCTTTGAATTATCTAACTACAAACAGAAAAGGAAAATTTCTAATAACATCAATCAGAAAACATAAAAGGAAAATAACAACAGATACCACAGAAATTTAAAAAATCCTCAATGATTACTGCAAATAACTCTATTCTCAGCAATATTAAAATATGGAAGAAATGACCAATACCTGGAAACATGCCATCTTCCTAGACTCAACTAGAAAGAATTAGAAATTTTGAATAGGCCTTTATCAATCACTGAAATAGCATCAACTATACAAAATCTTCCAATAAAGAAAAGTCTGGGACCAAATGGCTTCACATCTCAATTCTACCAAGCCTTCAAAGAGGAACTAGTACCTATATCACATAACTTTTACCAAAACATAGGAAAAGAAGGAATCTTCCAACTCATTCTATGAAACAAATATCATCTTAATCCCCAAACTGGGTAAAGATCCCCTCCAAAACTATAGACCAATATCATTAATAAATATTGATGCAAAATATTCTATAAGATCCTAGAAATAGAAGGTTTGTTTTAACATCATTAAAATGTTCATACCACCCAAAGCAATCTACAAATTTAATGTAAACCCTATCAAAGCACGAATGTCATACTTAAAGAACTTGAAAAAATAGCACTTTGTTTTATATGGAATCAGAAAAAAAAAAAAAAAAAACTCACATAGCCAATACATTACTTAGAAATAAAAACAAATCAGGAGGCATCATATTATAAGACTTCAACAGGAGGTAAAATTATCACTCTTCCCAAATGACATGATCTTATACCTGGAAAACCCCAGGGACTCAACTACAAAGCTCTTAGAAGTGATCAACAAATATAGCAGTGTCTCAGGATAGAAAGTCAATACGTATAAATCAGTAGCTTTAATATATGCCATCAATAGTCATGCCAAAGAAGACGAAATGCCTAATAATTTATCTAACAAAGGACATGAAAATCCCTATAAAGAGAATTATTAAACCCTGAGAAAATATATAGCAGAAGATGTTAGCAAAAGGAAAGACATACCATGCTTGTGACTGAGACAAGTCAACATGGTTAAAATGTCCATACTACCCAAAGCAATCTACAGCAATCTACAGATTTATTGTAATCCCTATCAAAGTGCCAATGTTATAATTTAAAGAACTTGAAAAGGTAGTACTTTGTTTTACATGGAATCAGAAAAAATCTGAATAGTCACTAAATCACTTAGAAATAAGTGATGAAAGCCTCACATTACCAGACTTCACGTTATACTACCAATCTATAGTGGTACTGGAATAAAATGGTGTGGCACAAAAAATAGAGATGTAGATATATGGGGTATTATAGAGAATCTAGAGGTGAACCCAGCCACATATGGTAATTTGATCTTTGATAAGCCTAACAATAATATGCATTGGGGGAAATAATCACCATTTAACAAATGGTGCTGAGAGAATGGGCTACAAACCTGTAGAAGACTGAAACTGGACCCACACCTCTCACTATTAACAAAAATTGATTCTCACTGAACAAAATCTAAATTTAAGACATGAAACTATAAAAATACTAGAAGAGAGTGCATGGAAAATGTTTGAAGATATTGGCCTGGGAAAATATTTTATGAGGAGGACCCCCCTGCCGGGCAATTGAAGCAACACCAAAAATATATTACTGGGATCTAATCAAGCTAAAAAGCTTCTTCACAGCTAAGAGTACTACAAGTAAAGCATAGAGACAATCTTTGCAATGGGAGAAAATTTTTTCAGGTTATGTTTTCAACAAATGTCTGATAACTAGAATCTACAGAGAACTCAAATTAATCAATAAGAAATGAACAAACAACCCCATTTCTCTGTGGGCAAGAGACTTGAAAAGAAACTTATGTGAAGAAGACAGGTTCATGGCCTACAAACACATGTAAAAGTGCTCATCATCTTTAATCATCAGAGAAATGTAAATCAAAACCACTTTGGCATATGACCTACCTCCAGTAAGATTAGCCCACATCACAAAATCCCCAAACTGCAGATGTTGGCATAGATGTGGGGAGGAGAGAATAATTCTACACAGCTAGTGGGATTGTAAACTAATACAGCCTTTTTGGAAAGAAGTATGGATAATTCCTAAGGAACTAAAAGTTGACTTACCATTTGATCCCACAATTCCATTGTCCATACTACTAGGTATCTACCCAGATGAACAAAAATCATTTTATCTAAACTACATTTGTGCCAGAGTGTTTATTTCAGTACAATTCACAATAGCCAAGTCATGGAAGTAACCCTAATGCCCATCAACCCATGAATGGATTAACAGATTGTTGTATATGTCTATCATGGAATACTATTCAGCCACAAAAAAATGGTGGCTTTACATCCTTATGTTTACCTGGATGGAGTTGGAACATATTCTTCTTAGTAAAGAATCTCAAGAGTGGGGAAAAAAAGTATCCAATGTACTCAATATTATTATTAAGCCAATATTATTATTACATCAATGTGTATCACTAACACATTGATACAAATGATATAACACAAATTTAGACCAGCAAGGATGAAGAGATAGGAGGGAGAGAGGAGGAGGGTTTTGGTGGTATCTCACCAAATGTACACAATGCAAGGGTACATTTCAAAATAACTAAGAGTAAATTATAAATGTCTTACCACAAAAAATAAGTAAGTGAGATGATGGCTATTCCATGTTATATATCAAATAATCACATTGTACACCATAAATGTATACAGTTATGATTTAATAAAGTTAAACTTAAAAAAGAAATGAGATCCATATCTTTCACCACTAACAAAAATTAATTCGCTATAGGTAACAGTTTTAAATCTAAGGCATGAAACCTTAAGAATTCTAGAGGAAAAATTTGGAAAGTTTCCTCTAGATATCAGCCTAGGAAACGAATTTATAAATAAATAAATTAAAAAAAAAAAAAAAAAAAATAATAAGGCAATTCAAAAAAAAAAAAAGAAGACCCCCAAGAGGACATGATTAAATTAAAAAGCTTCTGTATAGTCAAAGAAACTGTCAAAAAGTTAATAGACAACCTACAGAGAGAGAGAGAAAATATTAGCATGCTATACATCTGATTAAGGGCTAATAACCAAAATAGACAAAGTACTCAAGCAAATCAGCAAGAAAAACTCAAACAACCCATTAAAAAGTGGGAAAAAGACACTAACAGAAGTTTTTCAACAGCAATAGACTAATGGCCAACAAACATAAGAGAAATGCTCAACATCACGAATCATCAGTGAAATGCAAATTAAAAACACAGTGAGATATCACGTAACCCCAGTGAGAATGACTTTTATCAAAAGTCTCAGAACAATAGATGCTGGTGGCGATGTGCACAGAAAGGGACACCTATACACTGTCGGTGTGACTGCAAACAAGTACAACCTCTGTGGAAAATAGTATGAAAATTCCACAATTAACAAAAAGTAGATGTACCATTCAATCCAGCAATCCCTTTGCTTGGTATTTACCAAAGGGTATAAAAAGTCATTTTTTAAAAGGACATGTGCACTCAAATGTTTACTGAGGCACAATAAACACAGCATGTGCAAGTGAATGCAGCAAAGTCACAAAGATATGGAATCAACTCAAGTGCCAATCAATTCATTAGTGTATTAATACAATGTAGAATATGTATACCATATAAATTCAAAAAAAAAAAAAAAAAAACATTCTGAAGCCTGGCTTGTTGAATAGCCTCCTTTTAGCCACAGCTGCCTCGAGGCCTGTGACAGTTCTCTACCAGGGCGGGGATGGGTGCTCTGGGAGAGTGCTTTCTGAGAGTTAAAAATGTGTAATCTTTAAACCTTCTTCAACACAGGAAGATTTGCTCCAGACCAGATAAAGACATGAAATATCTCTTTTCTTCTGTCACTTTAGTTTGGCCAGAGGAGGCTATCTGTCTGGACACAAGGCTGTCAGAGTACTAAAACATTGCATCTGTGATATGTGACTGTGGGTCAGCTAAGATATTTTCCTTCAGCCAAGTTTCTAATTGTTTACCTTGTCAAA
>CAUYPK010130296.1:0-16722 GCA_963574355.1 Loris lydekkerianus
AAAAATGAACAGCATCAATGTATAGAGTACAAAATTCTCCATCGATCAGTATATACCACGACACAGTAGAATAAATATTTATTGAGATATGGAGCTACAAAAACACATGACATTAAAACGAACAAAACCTTTGAAACAACCCAATAATTTGCTGGGTGCTAAACTTGAGGAAATATTAAGGAGATTATCTTTGCGATTTTTATTTCTACATGCTTCTAAAACTAAACAACAAGTTAATATTTTTAAAAATGCTAAAGAAAAGCCTAATTAGAGAGTCTATCAAAGTAGCAGAATCTAAAGCTAACTGCTGTGACTAATGGAGCTGCTTACAGTGAAATAAATGTTCAGTCTCTTGTAGTTATTTGTTATATCCGAGGAATCTAATTTAATATCCCAAACATAGATAGTATATAATCTATATATGTAAAAAGAACATACAAATCAATATAAACAATGACAGTCTATTCTGTTATTTATTTCATGAAAAATATTCTGGTAACAGGAATTGTTTAAAAAATGAATGGGAAAGCTTCCTCACTCTCAAGAGTGATGCTAAAGCATCTGATAATTAAGACTTCAAGATCAAGTGGTGAGTAATTGATGAAGCACTGCTTTTTGTAATGTTTTTGGTGAGAGAATTAAACTGAAGTGCACTAATATATTTTACTGCTTACATTTGGTCATCACAAAAATGACCAAAAATAAGGTTTTGTTATGCAATTTTTAAGTATATGAGACTCTAACGTGAGATCATGTATTAAGCGTTTATCTTTCATCATGATTTTTCCGTCCAATTAAAGGTATAAAGGTGAGGCGAACCTCCAGTGTTTCCTTGGGGGAAAAGGTGTTGCACTTCTGTGCACATCACAAGCTGCCTGAAATGCCTGTCATCCCTGTCAGGCTGTACTTACTGGGGTGCTGGAAGCCGAACTGAAGCAGATAAATGAAATGTGAAATGAATGGCTGTATGATTTTGTTTCTTTACAATTCCAAGTACGCACTCAATATAGAGAGACAAAGAATCCTAGAGCATCAGAACCCTGTAAATCATGACATGCATGTCTGTGCCAGCTCCTGATAAACTCTGCCTAACTCTTCTGATGAAAGTAAAAGATATGCCTCCCCAAAGCACTGAACTGAACAATCAGACAGGAAAGCCATTTCTCCTAAAGCTGAACCTGGCCCAGAAGAGGGAGGGGCATTCAGCGCTGTTGCTATTTCTCGTTTTTTCTCCAAGGGAAAGTTTGTGCAAAGCTTACACTTTCAAGCAATGCTAGAGATTTATCACCATTTTATATTTTCAGAAGTCTTTCAGGGAAAGATATTTTTCAGTATCCTACATAAACATGAGTGTTTATCTCAGGAACTTTTAGTTTGCTTTCACTGAGCACTGCTTGCACTTCAGTTGAGGGACATTGAAACTTAATTAAATCCATTGTCCTCAGGGACTGATTTGCATCCATCCTCCTTTCCCCAAGGTCTTCCAGTCATATTAAGGCACCTTGAAACACTCTCAGTTAATGATACCTGTCAAAAGAATATTTTCTCATAATAGAAAAATTCAAATTACTCGATGCATCATCTTAGGTACACCATCACATCCACAATAATTTCATCCTTGCCATTTTAAATAAACCCCCTTTCATAGTTTCTGGATCCAGAAGCTAACTGGAAATCTTTCATTTTTGAATATGATTTGCTTTTATTTCAAAATTAATCAATGATTTTGTCACTGTTATTTAAATTATGTCACTAATTTTAAGAATGGTATCACAAAATTGAAAATGCTTTCAAGTTTTCTCAAAATAATATAGAGTTAAATGGTTAATAGGTAAATGCAAATATTTAAAACTTGTGCCAAAAAAGTAAAATGATAAAGGAAGCTGCGTGGTGTTTGCAGCACAACCATTACGATCTGATAACAGTCACAAATTACCATACAAGCTTATTTCTAAATTTTAGTATAAGTGAAATTTTACATGCATTTTACATAGATTAATCAAATGACATAGCATTTGCTATTTTTTAAAAAACATTTTGTAGTAATTTTACATATATTTTAAGATTCCTTAAATTGATGTGAGTTTATTGTGGAATGTATTTAAAATTTTTTTCATCAGTTATACTGTTTCTAGTCATAAGTGTTGGAAATTTTGACTTCAGCTTACTTAAAGAATAAAGTGGACTTATTAGCCTAGTAACTGTAAAGTCCTTTCTTTTCTTTCTTTCTTCAGTTGTGGTGTCAGGTATATCCAAAGGCCAGACTCTGTCTCGGAGGGAAGTTTGTAACCACGTTCCCTGCTTCATGTAAGTGTACCACAGCATTTGGTAGAATTTGTTCCCTAGCAGTCTCCTGCACTAGCTTTGTTCAGACTGATTGGCTGGATTAATCCCAGGCTTATCAGTATGTATTGCTCTCATGATGAAATTCAGCCAATTATTTAAGGTCTCAGCCACAGGCCTTACTCCTTCAACCACAGCCAATACTCTTAAATCATATGGGGTTCACTGGGGAAGATTTAAATACCTAAGTGAAAACTAGGATAGGCCCCAAGTTAAAGGGGATTTTATGCGGAGGAGTAGCCCAATAGCCCAATGAGATTTATCCATTGTAGCTATCCATTTGTAGCTATGTATGTGTGGCTACAGAGGATGATGGGTTGGCCTGCTTCTCCTGGTCTATTAATTGCTTAGTCATGTCCGTTCTCTGTTTTATTTTGGCAATAACTTTTTACTTGGAAATTGTTTAAATTTAGAGAGAAGTTGAGAAGATATTATAGAGTTTCTCTGTACCTCACATCCAGTTGCCTTTTTGCTTATATGTTATGTTACTATGGTACATGCATCATAATTAGCTGTTATGGATACATAACTACTGAAGCCCACCTTTTATTCAGATTGCATTAGTTTTTACCTAATGTCCTTTTTGTGTTCCAGGATACCATTTACATGTAGTCTTTATGTCTTAAGTTCCTCTTACCTCTGACAATTTCACAGACTTTCCATTTGGGGGTGACTTTGACAGCTTTGAGGAGGCAAGCATTTTTAGAGCGTTCCTTACTTGAAACTTGTCTGATTTTGTTTCTTGTGATTAGATTAAGGTTATGGTTTTGGGAGGGAAAATCACAGAACTAAACTGACACTTTCTTCACATCATATCAAAGGTGTACACTGTCAGGACATTACCACTTCTGATGTTAAAGTTGTTCACCTGTCGGAGGTAATGTTTGCCAGGTTTTTCCACTATAAATTTATTTTTCCCTTCTTTTCTGTACCATAGTCTTTGGAAGGAAGTTACTATGCATAATTTGTGGAACACAGTGTTATACCCTACCTCTTTGAAGACAGAGGATCTACATAAATTATTTGATATTCTACAGAGATTTGTCTAATTTCCTCCATTACTTGCTTATATAATCATTCATATCACTGTGGATTCATGAATAATTATTTTATACTTTGGGTTATAATCACTATGACTATACTTATTTTGTAGCTAAAACTGTTTTACCTTTGGCCAGTTTTATCTTTTTTCGGGTGGCTCCTATTTCACACTGATAAACCCTTCACCTGCTATTTTCCTTCTCAATTTATATTCTACTTAGAGTTCTAGTCAACATCCTAGAGAAATGCCTCTCAAACGTGTCCCCCTGACAAGTGGCACCACTGACATCTAAGGATGTCTCAAAAATATAGGCCCCACCCCAGACCTCCCTACTGAATTAAAATCTCTGGGTGCTGTGTCCAGAAATCTGTTTTTCAAACCTTCACAGTGATTCTGGTGCATGGGAAAATTTGAAAATCAGTGCCTGGAAGTATCATGAGAAAAAAGGAAGAATATGTTTTTTAAATGTTTTAATAGGCACATAATAGTAGTATATATTTGTAGGTTATATAGTGATATGTTGATATATAAAATGTATGGTGATCAAATCAGAGAAATTAGCATATTCATCACCTCAAATATTTATCATTTCTTTGTGTTGGGAAAATTCAAAATCCTCACTTCTAGTGATTTGGAAATATACACTAAATCATTGTTGACTATAATCACTCTGCAGTGCTTTAGAACAGCAGTTTCCCACTTTTTCAACTGGTTTCATGGAAGACTATTTTTCCATGGGCCAGGCGTGGAGGGGACGGTTTCGAGATTATTCAAGCATATTACATTTATTGTACACTTTATTTCTATTGTTTCTTTACATTGTGATAGACAATGAAATAATTATGCAGTTCACCTTAATGCAGAATCAGTGGGAGCCCTGAGCTAGATCTCTTTCGTGCACAGTCTACAGTAGTGTTTGTGCTTCTATGAGAATATGATGCTGCCACTGGTCTCACAGGAGCTGGAGCTCAGGCAGTGATGGCAGCAATGGGGAGTGGCTGTAAATACAGATGACACTTCGCTCCCATGCTGTCCCTCACTCTGGCTGTGGCTGGGTTTCTAACAGGCCATGACAGATAAGAGTCAGCTGGAGGTTCAGGACCCCAGCTATAGAACACTAAAACTTATTTCTTCTATCTATCTATAATTTTATATCTTTTAAAGGACCTCTACCTATGCTGCTCTTTTCCCTACTTTTTCCAGCCTCCAGTTCATTCCTAGCTGGTGATTAAAGAACATAGCAAATGATTCCCTCATAGGCACTGAGCAAATGTGTTGCACTGTGGATAAAATGTTCTGATTTTAGTCTGAAACCAATTATATGATTAATATCCTGGGCTCTTTTGTTTTTTAATCTGAAAAACTGTCTCTTTCAGCTTTAATTTAATTATCTGGTAATGCATTTTGAAGAAATGTTTAGAACAAATATTTTAGATCCATTTCTGTTTGCTATAAATTCTCTAACAATTCTAAATTCTCTCAGTTTTAAAAAACCATTCAAATACTTTTATCACTGGGTATTACATCTCTTTCATATAGTCATTTGTGGGGACTAAGTCAGTAAATGGCATCTAATACCCAGTTAAATAATCCACATGCCCAGACAGACTTTCTGAAAGTGAATATTAAACTACTGTCCTTTAAACCTGAAACTTCTTATTGGCTCTGTGTGTGTGTGTGTGTGTGTGCGCGCGCGCGCACGCACGCACATGTATGTGTCTGCATGTGTATGTACGTAATCGGTCTCTCATCAAAACAAATGAGTAAATGTTGATGAAGAATACCAACTTTTAGTAAAAGCCTTCCATTTTGAGTCAGACAAAGTTCATGGTCTTCTATTCTTACAATATTTTTTTCTGAGATTTATCTCAATTGCTAAAAATATATTATTTAGAATCAATAATTATTTGAATTTATAGGATATTTTGCTGAAGTATTCATAACTTCCTTTCTGGTTTTAAAGTATTAATATACAGATATGACAAAAACAATTTAAATTTCATTTCAGTTGAAAAACTTAATATTTTTCCCTAGGTCTAAGAACTTTAAATCTATGTCACTTACCCTGTCTGCAAAAACCAAATGTAATCATATATATGTGTATGTATATATGCATTTATACACACATACATACATATGATAAACTGTGATATTCTAAAACATTGAAGTTGTCACTTTACCTACCATTTCATGGTATTTTTTCAATATTTACCATGATAAATTGTAAAGTAAAGTGTAATGCCTCCATGAAGGATTTATATTTCTACAAAGGAAATAATTGGTGGCATTAGGTTAAGTCTCTTCTGTTACCAATGAGTGTTTTGACTAATTTTTAGGTACATATGTTTAAACAAGTGAATGATAATATGTACTTGAAAAAGTGTCTTTGAGTTGAGCTTCATTCTATAAAATCTGTTAAGCCTTATGTCATTAAGTAAAAGATCCTCACATTGATTAGGTCTGTTTCTTATTGTCTGAATCATACTCTTAATCTCAATGTATTCTATGTGGAGGCACAGCTGTCATTGCCAAGGGCTTTAGTGTTTCCAGTTTTAGGCTGAATGATATCTCACTGTCAGAGTAATACTACATCAGTCATTACACAAGATGAATCACACCGTCCACATCTTGGCAAGAACATACACAGTGCTAACAATAGCATTTCTCTGTAAAACTTTAAACACTGATGCATTCTTATTTTTATTTTAACCCCAACTTCCTGATCATAGGAATATTGTCCACTTTTCCCACATCTTTCAAAAACTCTTGGGATGCTTTTTTAATTAACTGAAACCAGAGAATAAGTTGTATTTTTAAATGTCTTTAAATGTGTTACTGAACAACTAAAGTAATTGTAGATTTATAATTCTCATGATGGTGTCCTTGGATCTTCTTTGATATCTACTTGCTTTTCAAAATATGTACATTCCATT
Organism: Loris lydekkerianus; assembly: GCA_963574355.1. NCBI lineage: Eukaryota > Metazoa > Chordata > Mammalia > Primates > Lorisidae > Loris > Loris lydekkerianus. The sequence continues at coordinate 6,319 of CAUYPK010130296.1, forward strand.
ATTAGGTTATACATTTTAATTTAAAAAGCACAAAAATAAAAAATAAAGAATTTGTGTAAATAGTATAGTTCACACTTAGATATTGGAAGATTTAACAAAACTTAAATTTTTGTTCAACAGACGTATTTCTTTTTACTTAGCAGTATTTTACAATTAAAGTCAGACTAAGAGCAGAGCTTGATATATAACATTTTTCTACGTATCCAAAAAAAAAAAAAAAAAAAAAGATTTACTGTGCTCTATACCGTTTGCCACTTTAGGGTATAATTTTTTTAAATGCACAAAGGAACTTATTTTGAAATTAATAATTTTATAACTCATAAAGTTGTATGACTTTATAGAAATTGAGTACAATAGATAAATTATGTACCACACTTTAAATACTGTAGTATTTTAAAGATATATAACATTCAAGGGATCTCTGCAGTAGTAATAATTTCAGTGTAAAATTGAAAATGAATGAGTTTAGAATTCAAAGGGAATTTAATAATTTAATTCATATAGTGTAAAATAGACATGATAGTCAATAATTAATTCATTCAGCAAAAAGTTAATGTCTAGAGCCAAAGAATGGCATTTCTTTCTTAGAAATTTCTGCTTAATCAATTGAATAATATTTTTAAAGGTCAGCCATGTCCTGTTCTTTTGAATGCACAAAAAAATCACATACACACATGAACACATATAGTTGAAATTGCTGGAAAAAGAGGTTAATTTTATATATAAATTTTTAAAATATATGTTAAATTATTTAAAATAATCACTGTCAGAAGGTACATATGTTAAAATCCAAATCAATATGCTCTACCAGCAAAATTCATAAAGGAAATAAACTGTCAATATGAGGGAAAGAATGATAAATACAAAAACATGAAATACGTCAGGAATAAGAGAAAACGTTGAAGACTGCAATATGTATGAATGTGTTAATAGCTTTAACCCACATTAAAGACACTGTTAGGTTGCCAAAAGAAAGAAACACATCTTTCTCGTGCCAAGATTTTTAGTTAACTGAACCAATGGCTTATTTATTCTGCTGTGCTTCTCACAGTCAGCTGACAATGTCAATATACAGGTCGATAGTTTTTTGCAATGTTTTCATCTGTTCTGCTCTTCACTGGCCACTCGGAGCTCTCTTCATCAGGGATGCTTTCTCTCCCTTCATAAAAATGTTTATTTCACTTGCATACTGCTGTTTTATTCATGGTATTATCCCCATAAGCTTGGACTAACATGTCTCTGATTTCACTTCTGCTCTTGTCAAGTTTAACAAGAAATTTAATGTTTGTTTGCTGTTCAAGCTCCAGCATTCTTGTGATGTCACACAAAAACACACAGCAAAAATAATGAACGCCCCTCGGCAGGGCATTGTCATGTGTGAACATGAATGCAACTGTGAGACCCTGATGTACCAAAGTTACGAAGCCTTGCTAAGTTGCTTGCACAGAGCTGCCAATGTAGGTGCCTGGTGGCAAGTCACAAACTTAAATGTCAGACTATGCACACACACACTTCCCCATATCCACCATGGGGTATTACTCAGCCATAAAAAAGAATGAAATTATGTCATTTTCAGCAAGTTAGATGGAACTGGAGAACATTATCCTAAGTGATGTATCTCAGGTCTGGAAAACAAAAAGTAGGAGTTAAAAGATGGGTACACCTTATCATAAGTGATGCAAAGGGCATTAGAAACTAAGAACGGGGAAAGTGTGAGAGGCTTGAGGGATATTAACTTACTTTGAGAGCATAGTGTACATTATTCTGTTGATGGGTACACCAAAAGCCTTGACTTCTGCATTATGCAATTTATCTATGTTGGAATAAATACTATATTCAAGAAAACTTATGAAGGAGCTAGAAAGAAAGGATTTTGTAAGTGAACCAATTCTTATTTAGCTAGGATGTTGAGACGGATATTTGAGGTTTATAAATGAACAGTTAGTAATGTATATAGCTGCTGGAAGAAATAGCAAAGAAATGATTAAAGTATTTGGCTCCTAGGATTAGGTGTAACGGGCAGGGGTTGGGGCCAGCCACAGATACTTTTCATCATAAGCCTTTTTTTTTTTTTTTTTAAATTTCTCAATCCTTTCATCCATGCATAATTTCCTTTACATTTTAAATAAAATTAAAACATTTCAAAAAAAAAGACTCAGGTATTTGTACAATTATTAATGACTACTTAAACATTTAGAAAAATTAACAAATAAGAAATTAACTTAAAAGCATTGAGAAAAGCTAACAAGAAGAAATTAACCTTAAAGAATGTAGTAGAGGGCGGCACCTGTGGCTCAAAGGAGTAGGGCGCCGACCCCATATGCTGGAGGTGGTGGGTTCAAACCCAGCCCCAACCAGAAACTGAAAAAAAAAAAAAAGAATGTAGTAGAGATGCAGTGGTGAATGTAATTATTAGCTTGGGATTTGGATTCAGTCTTACCTGGCTTCAGGTTATTCTTCTTATTAGATATGTAACTTTGGACAAGTCACTTAACTTACGTGGACTAGTCTTCTGATTTGTTAAATTGTAATAATAATAATGCCATACTCATAAAGCTCTTCATCAGACAATGAGATAATATATATGAAATGCTTTGCAGTTATCCCTTAGCTTATCAATATTTATAGCATCATAAATAATACTATTTATAAAAAAAAATGAACGAAGAAGTTAAGTAACTATAGGCTTAAAAAACAGTGATTAAAAATGAGTATTAAAACAGAAAATTTTGTCACCTTAAACAAGAAAATGAAGAAATTTTGAGAATGAATTATTATTATTAAAACAAAATTTCCTTAGTTACTGAGGAAATTTTAAAATTTGGGACAAAATCATATATGCACTAATTATTTTTTGTAAACTGTATGTAAAGATGAAAAGAATATCTTTGAAATTTAGATTATGAGAATTAAATGAACATGAAATAAGAACATGCTATAATTATAGCCATAAGTAAAATTAAGATCTTCAAAACTTGGCTTCAGAAAGACACCAAGAACAGGTAGCTTGCCAGTCAATCTCATCACACTTTCAGGGACGAGGTTATTCTTATGTTACTGAACATGAAGAATGTATAGAAAGGCCCACTTATTTTTATGAAGGTTTTAATATTCTGACTCAAAAATATTTTGCATCTCCATTTAGAGATTAGCATGATTAACAACTATATTATCCTCCACATTTTCCTGTTTTTCTTTCTGCTCTTTCTCAGTTCTTCACTTCTTTCTTTCTTTTTCACCTCCTCCTCTTAGGCATATTTACTATTTCCTTTAAATATTTTCAGCTGTTTTTAAGAGACCTTAAAATAAAATTTAATTTTTTAATTCAGTGAAACCTTCCATTTTTTGTTTGGTGAATCATCTGGACTTGTATTTCAATAGTATTCACACATTTAAATCCAGATTAATTATTTCTACTTGATATTTAATAAGAGGTTTTTGTTTTTAACCATATGAAGTATATTAAGTTCAATTTTGTAATCAAATGCAATCATATATTTTATTTAATCTTTATTTCTCCCCCAGGTCCATGTTTTAATTTCTATATGGTTATAATTTTATACGGTTCCTGTGTTTCATGTTACGTGTGAAAAGTTTTCTCCCAAAATGTGAATAATATGTGATATTTCAACTCTTACTCTTTCATTTACATTTAAAATTTTATTTTGTCTGGGATATTTTTATGTATAACATGAATTAAGAAACTTTTTTTTCAAATGAATAATCTTTGTTTCAATGATAGTTTCTGACTACAGTGGATTTTAAATGCAATCCTGATCACACTCCAGAAGCTCATATGTACTCACAGTAAGACCCCGACTCTTTTCTAGTTGTCTGTTAGTATAGCAATGTGTATTACCAAAAGTTTTACTTTCTAATGTTTCCCCTTATTTTCTTTTACAATATTGAATTAATTTTATAGATATTATCTCACATATTTTTGGAATGAAAAGTGTCAAAGTGAGAACTCCAATGGAATTTTGGTGAAAATATGTTCAAATTATATTATTTTCTGAGGAACTTTTACATTTATAACAGAATCATGTAATAAAAAATGACATATCTCTCCATGTAGGTCTTCTTTGATAGCTATACCTATATTACCTGTATGGTATATAGGTATCTATATATCTATCTAATCAAAACTTTTGGTTACCTGGGCATCTTCTTGATTTAAATATATTTTTCCTAATGGAATTTTGAGGGAATCTATTGCTTTGATTTAAAAAAAAGAGTAAGCTACAGTGAAATTTATGCTTTCTCTCTTCTTCCCCCTTCATGGATCATGTGTGTAAATTGTAGATATTTCATTTTTCAGTACTAGGGAAAAACGTACATGATAACATAGCAGAAAAGGGCTGGGTTGTTGCCGTGGACCACTATACCCAGTTTAGTTATTAAAAAAGAAAAATAACTTATTTTTCCACATACAGCTGAGCATAATATTTATACAAGTTTTGAAATCTTTCTTTAATATGTAGGGATGCAAAGGATCTAGTAGGTTGTGAAAGACCATGTTCACTGGGGCACACCCAAATTGCATAACATTTGAGAAAGTATGATTTCATCATGTAGAAGAGGCTACCAATATATTACTAGAATTTTTACTGATACTACCTATTGCTTACTTTTTAAAATTAGTTTAGCAATATGAACATTAGAAATCTAACATTTTTGCTAAGGCTTTCACTGTGATGTGACCATAATGTTTAAGTTATTGTTTCTGAGCTCCAATACTGTGTTTTTTAGAATATATATTGTCCATATGGTTTTCTTGTATTTTAGGTTAATATTGCACATGTGAAGTTAAATATAATAGCCGGGGATCTAGGTGTCTTTGTCCATCTGGTATTGAGAGTATAAACATAGGAGAGAATAATGTAAGGCATTATCCAGAGCATGTAATGGATGTGGTCACCATTGTTAATGGCCACAATGCCTATCACTGCGGAGTCTCATTCAAAAACTTTCTGCAGAGTCAATAGACAGAAGGCTGACCTCACACATTCAGAGATTTGATAGAAGAGATTTAGGCATTTTAATGTGCAAACATCTTAATGTATTAGGGTTGCAGAATATTTAATGATGATTCACACATATCTGTTGTGACACAAACTTACCGATTACCTTCCCAGGTTTTATTTAAGTACCAAGGACAGTTCTAGGAATATCCCTGGATATGATTAACCTGATTTAATGATGATTAACTGATATGGAGGTGGTGAATGAATTTTGGGAGGAATTGTGTCTGGACTTAAAATGTGCTGTTTCTACAATTTTAATCACCTGTCCTAACACATGAGGTCATCTTTTTCACAAGAAATTTCTGCTTTTATCTCTTTCCAAAGTATTTTTCTAAATTTTTATCATATTCAGTGTTAAAGAGTGCATTTCCTTTTTCCTAGAAAAGTCAATAGTCAGTATTGTTGGATCATAATATTCATATATAGAACTATGTGAATGGCATAATCTTTTGGGGTTTTTTGACACAATGGCTCCAGATAAAATATATATTTTAAAAAACAGCAATATTCTCAGGTGAGAATTGTATGTATGGAAGTTCAGGGAGATACCCTGAAAAAGATATTCATCAATCCTAACAGCTTCCAAAGTTGTGTTCTTTGAGAAATTTTAAAAAGTCTACTTTATGGCTATACATTTCTTTGTTGTAAACATTCTTTCTCTTTTATTCCAGGTCTATGTCTGAATGGACTTATCTGTAAAATTAATGTTTTATTTTAACATAATAGAATTAAAGTCAATATGGTTTTAGAATTGTAGTTGTTGTATCCTGAAAGGTAGATACAACAGAGGCATCTTTGAAGAAATAGCAAGTCATATAAGAAAAAGTGGGTACATGTTCATGTCATATATGTAAATGAAGGTATTCTAAACTGTTCTATACCATTCCACAAAACACTATTTTCCAAAATATTCTCTCTCTATATAAGGCACTCTAAGAGTCAAGTCATTCTGATGGCAAATGTTGCATTAATTGTCATATACCTTAGGTGGAAAATGTAATATAGATGCTTGGAACTTGGGTCTTTATTAGTATAGTACTCACTTCCACATGTCTACTGCATTTTAAGTCATTTATAATTTAATGAACTTTCAAAGGTTCACTAATAGATATTCCAGAAACACACTACTTTATGCTTCTTCTCCCTTCAAATTATATTTATCCAATAAGAAAGGTAATGTCACATATCAATAGATGGTAAATTCACGTATCTATGCACTAAGAAACGAAAACAAAATGTAGTTTTCCTTTTTGGACAAAGGAAAAAAAAATTAATGTGTCTTATAGAACTAATAGTTTATAGAAAATGAAAGAATAGTTGGCTAGGTCATTTATTGAATAAGTGAAATAGAAAATTTAATATTTTCTAGAAAAGAGATTTTGCTGGGTGTTGGTTAACCGAGGACAGGAATAACTTAATTCAACCGGCACATCCTGTCTCAGCAAATGGACCAAAACACATTCACGACTGTCCACATTCTTCACCATCATGCCACTGTACATCTTCATCATCTCTTGCTGAACTACAATAATTTATCTACTTCCTTTGCGTCCACTCATCCCTTTATAATTCTTAAGAAATGACCTTTTAAAAACATAAATCAGACCATGTTATTTCTTTGCTTAAAGTCTCCCATTCCTTAGAATAAAAACCAGCCTCTGATCACAGCTTTAGTGTTCTACACAAATACTCTATCCACTTGGTACAGGTCTTTCTTCTTTTTCTTTTCTTTAACAAACTATCATCATTCTTAAGGATCTTTTTGTGTGTTTGCTTACTATTTTTATAACTTGATTTTTTTCTGTAGGTCTTTGTTGAGCTGTTTTTTTGTTTTTTGTTTTTTGTTTTTTTGCTATTTATTCAGATTCTAGCTTAAAATGTGACCTCCTCCGAGGCATTTCTTACCAACTCTCTAAATCATGCCCATCTTTCTATCATTGAGTATTATATCACCATATTTTAGTCATAATATAGCTTTCCCCACTCTATAATGTTTCACAATGTTTAATATTGTTTGAGAGATATATTAATCTAAATTGTTAATAGCATATATTAATAATATGATATATTATATTAATATAATTAATGTTAATTAACATATGAATGTTAGATGTATTAATCTAGATATTAATAGTATATATTAATACTGTTATGTTCAATATATTAATATATATATTTATAGATATATTAATCATGAGAACAGTAACCTTGCCTATATGTTTACCTTCTTATTTTCAGTGGATTATATGTCACAAACTTTCTACTTATAGATTTGAAAGAATAAATGGGGGAAAAAGTATCTATGATTGCCTTTTTTATTCAATTAACCCTGTGTTTTGAAGTCTTAGGAAAAATCTAGTTCTTAATTACATGTTGAAATCTATATTAAAGCATATCAAAAATTTTATTTACCAATGTGAATTTTGGTGGTTTATATGTGCCCATTAGCAATACTTTTCTAATTTACCTGGTAGATAGTACTCCTCATGTTGGATGTTTCAAGTCAATGCACTTAAAAGAGAGAACTCATACATATTCTTTATTCCTGATTGTCAGTGTACATACACATATACTATGTAGTACACTCATCTAATAAAATTATGTTTCCTTTGGATTTTTCATATTGTTACTTTCCTTTTCAGTTGTTTTTCTTTTCAGATCATCTTTCACCTAGACTTTTTTGTATTCCCTAATATCTACCTAGACTCCTTTTATGGCAAAGAGGCAAAGTTCTCAGAATAACTCAGTGACTTGTAGCAATCACCATGATTTGTATTGAAGTCATTCTTCCTCTTATTTCTCAATCTGTTCTAAATCATGATGTTACTTGAATCACTTTCCTGTTTAAGAAAATTTATATCTTTGCTGTGATTTTAGGGCCAATTTTGTATATACTTTGGGCCAGGATTCAAACTCTCTTAACTAAAGTTAACATTGCTACTCTTCCGATAGTTCTCTCATCTTGGCCGCTGAGCACATGTTAGGGTTACTGCAGAACAATCTAACAGACAGATGATATTTCTACTTTGAATATGTAAAATCCTGATTGGTATGCATAATTAGAAGAATTAAATTGTATGTTACAATGCCTTGTTATCTCATTCCTTATGCGTTTTTTCCCAGCGTGATTATAAACTATTAGACAGCAAGCCTTTTGACTTGTGCTTGTTTTGCCTGTTTTATGGGTCAAGCACAATGCTTACAATTCTAGCCACTTAAATTCATTTGCTCAAAAAAATGAATTAATGCAATTTAGTACTGTATAAACTGGCTAATCACTCTGACCTGGTTTCCTCATAAACGCTACACAGCTATACAGACGCTAAGTCTCTAACTGTCTTTGCAGTGAGATGTAAACTGAGAAACTGAATCGTCCTAATGGAGGAACAGAGGAAGTAGTAAGGGCCACCTCCTAGCAACCTTCTATGCCCAATCTTCAAACTCCTTTCCTGCCTAGAAAGCTTGATATTAATGTTAATGGTGAGTTTTGGTAGTTTTAACTTGAAGATGAATAAAAATATGTAAAGACTCAGAGTCCTCCTAACCCCCCCCCAAAAATAAAAGAGACTGACCAGTTATAAAGAGCTAGAATTTTGAACTTACTGTGAGAAAATAAAAACAAAAAAACAAAACAAAAGATTTCTATCATGCTTGATCCAGTACATACATTTTTTGCTCATGGCAACAGATAGGATTATCTTAACTAGGACATTAGATTTCTAAGCAAGTGTAACCTGTAGTTACTAGTACTTATAAAATAATTTTCCTTTTCCCATTGAATGATTGAAGACATAATAATAAGCAGATAGTTCTGAAACTGAACACATACATTTTACCTATTGTACTTTCTCCATTTACCAAAATGAATGATTAACATTTGTTATGTAGACACCTTACATCTAAAACAACCTGTATTTAAATAACAAAGTTGGTGGTATGATTTTAATGCATAAATTCCTTTTAAATAGTAAAAAAAAAATATGTATTCATAAAGAAAACTGTAGAAAATTAATGATTTAGTTCCATTAAAGGAATATGTTGGGCAGCGCCTGTGGCTCAAAGGAGTAGGACACTGGCCCCATATGCCAGAGGTGGCAGGTTCAAACCCAGCCCTGGCCAAAAAAAAAAAAAAAAAAAAAAAAAAATTAGAAAATAAAAAAAAAAAGAATATGTTGAGCCATTTTCTCCAAAATGTGGTGAAGGATTCCTAAAATTTCACAAAATAAGAGGAATACTTCCTCACACATCTTCTATATATTGTCTTCTTTTTATGTTTTAAAGATTGCAAACAAAAGGAATGATCAGATAAACTCATTTGGAAATCTTCTTTATTGTCATAACGTATGTAGATTAAAAAGCAATGTATGACATCACTGACATTTTTCTAAAAAGAATGAAAACTTTACCTTTGTGAATATACAATCTTTAGAATCCTTGGTGTTTTAGGTGCTATCAGGTAATCTCAAAGAGAGAAACTCATTCATTTTTGGTATAATAGAATAATTATCTAAATGTCTTTAGCAACTGCTGAAATTTGATTAAATTGACCCTTTTTGCACATTTTAATATATAAAATACAGGTATTATTTAAATAGATAATACTGGATGCCCATGTAACACTCTTTCTAAAAATAACTTTTCAGCCCTTCCCAACCCTTCTTCCTGCTTTCTGATAACAAGTCTGCCTGCTGAAGGCCGACTAATGGCTCTAGCAGCCAAGATCTGCTTTTTTCAATTTGTTTCTTACTACCTAGGCTTGTAACCCACACTTCAGCCAAGTTGTATTCTTTGCTCTTTTCTTGCGTTCAGTCATTTGCTCACTAAGTTCACTTTGCCTAGCATATGCCTTCTATAATTTCTCCTATTTTAAATTTACTAAACTTTATAAATGTAACCAAAATGTAAACCCTCATTAAAAGGCCTTTTCATTTGTATCCAAAAATAACTCATTCTGCTCAGTACTCCCAATAAAAACTTTCACTTCATATTCCCTTAATTGAGACACATTTGTGCACGTTTACTTCTTTTTTTTTTTTTTTTCACTTATTTCTTCTACTTTATTTATTTATTTTTTTGTATTAAATCATAGCTATGTACATTGGTATGATCATGGGGCATCATACACTAGTTTCACAGACTGGTTGACACATTTATATCACACTGGTTAACATAGCCTTCCTGGCAATTTCACAGTTATTGTGTTGAGACATTTACATTTTACATTTACTAAGTTTCAGTCATATACCATTGTAAGATGCACCACAAATGTATTCTCACCAATCCCCCTCCTTCCACCCCCTCCTCCCTCCCTCCCCTCCCTTTCCCCCCTCCCCCTATTCCTAGGTTGCAAATGGGTTACAGCATTCATGTGAAAACCCTA
>CAUYPK010130297.1:0-53480 GCA_963574355.1 Loris lydekkerianus
CCAGCACCTGCGGGGGGTTGGGGGAGCTCTCACAACTGCCAGGGCAACCAAGATGGAGGCAGAGATGGACACAGCCAGCCCCACTACCACACAGCACCCACCCCAGCACCTGCAGGGAGGGGGAGCTCTGGAGTTGGGAAAGCCCCCCAGAGACATCTGGAAAGGAAGCAACAGGATAAGGAGGCCTAGCTTTTATACTCTGGCATTCAATGGGGCTGCCTCTGGGGAGCAGGGTTTAAGATCCCTTCAGCCCAGAGGTTCCTGGGGAGGGACTGAGCTGGGACCCCATCAGCAGGCTGCTGTCTTGACAGCTGGGGACGAGGGCCCCATCCTGAGAGGGGAATGTGGGAGGGACGCTACTACATCCAGGACAACACTACAATGGTTGTGTTTTATGCACTATTTTCCAAGACAGTGCTTTTAAACACTACTTCTCATTTTCACAGTTTTTATTCTATTTTATCTCCTCGTACACACTGACATGTCAATCCTGTTTACTAAGCGATATTCAATGGGTTTCCTATAGAACAATGAACCTTAACAGGCAGCTTTTAATTGGCCCACATAGGAAACCGCATTACTATTAATTCCACAGCTACAACATAAAATAAAACCATTGCTTCTCAAACTCTAGAGCAATTAGACCTCTCGGCTATTTGGCTAACTCTGCTTCATGATACCCAATGCAGTTAATTATATTTTTTGATGTTAATAGTCTCTGTCAGTCTCAAGCACAACTTTTCTTTGATGAATATTTAAATTATATTTGAATAAAAAATAATCTTGGTTACATTTCATATTCAGTAATCATCACAGCTTAATAAAGGTCTACTCATCAAGGCTTGAAATAAATGGCCAAGCACACGCAAATGTCCTAAATCAACCTACCAGATAATGTATTGTTAGGACCACCGCCTCTGCCTCTCCCTGTCCTCTCTCTCCTGCCTGTTTATATACATTTTTAAAGGCACAGTCTCCTTCACACAACATCCCACAACTAAATTTCAAAAGTTACTTACAAGCATTCTTTTAAATTGTCATTGCAGAGTCCCATTAATTAACAATGAGAACATCTTAAGATTAGTTCACAAGATAATTTAACGCATGGGAAAAAATACCAAATTATAAAATATCCTAGAAAAATCAACAGACTTTCATTCGTCTCTTCTTGCTGTATTGTTTTGGCAATTTCCAAGAATAGTAAGGAGAAACAAAATTTTGATTTACTGAAAGATTTTTTGATTAAAGACTTTATAAAAACCCATTGAAATCATTACTACAGAAAAATCACAAGTAATAGTGTTCTCCACCCGGCTGGGAGCTGGAGATGAGGGTGAAGGAAATTTCCAAAAATGGGGGGTAAGAGAGCATGAAAGCAAAGTCTGTGAGTGTAACTTCTTAAAAATATGTTTATTCTTTATTTACTTTAAAACTTACTTAAATCATAATATGATTTTAAAAACCAAGCATTTATGTAACATGAACTGTGAAAATGGGTTAGTATAGCTAAAGTCTTTTATTCAATGAATAAATAAATGGCTTATCTTACCTAGTTAATAAATACCCCTTAATAAATTGATTTGTTAAATTTTTCATCCTTCTTGCTCCCTTCTCCTAAATTCTAAATCTCCAAAATACAAAGAAGATACAATTTCAAAGAGTTACAATGAAATGTCCTGAAATGCCCACATTAACCTATAGATGCTCAGTGGAACATGAGGCCAATTTCTCAAAACTATCACCCGATAAAATCAAAAGGTAAGTTATGGCTTCATGTTTTGTGGAGCCGAAAGACGGTAAAATTTAGGAATCCTTCTTTAAGAAACAAAAGAGAAGAATTATGAGAAAACCAGGTACCCAAGTATTATTTAGACGAACAAAGAAAGCACAACAAATAATTTTTTAAAAAAGCAACAAGGACAATCACCAATAACATCTAGAAAATGAAAATCATAAGAGTATCTAGAAAATTAAAAATTATCTAACTGCTTGGCTTTCCTTTCTAATACTTTTTTTTTTTTTTTTTTTAGCTGTGTGTTCCATGGTTGTCTCTTCATAGAATAATTTCATAGTGTCACTTTCTATAACGCTGCCAATTATTGAAGGTCGGGGTACAGAGAGCATGCATCTTGCACTGTCACACCTGTGCTCACGCTTGTTCCACAACTCCAGACTGTGTGCTGATAAATTCAATTCTATATTCATCAAAGGGGGGAAGAGTACATGTGTGATGTTGTGCACAACATTTGACACGTGCACTGTGCACTCTCCGTACTCCACCAAGAATATGAAGGAGAAAACTTGTTTTGTTTTAGGCATTTTTAAGAACTCAATATACTCTTACTGCTCTATGCATCCAATGACTGAAACAATTTCCCAGACTAGTTCTCGCCCCATACATTATAGACACTGTTTCTGTTCCACTACCCACATATCTCAGGTGCCACAGAACATAGTTAAATTATAATATGACATCTGGCTTTGAACATTCATGTCACCATCAGTAAAGAAGTGTAATGAGTAATAGAAATATTACTAGAGGCCATTTCTTCACAGAATAGCTAGCAATAACTAAACTGTACGTGAGTGTCTGCAAACCACATAAAAACACCTCTACTAAATTGAGACTGAATTTATCACCAACTGAACTTCCACTTATTGGATCCCAAAATGCTCTTGGCTACTCCCAAGCCACCATAAATGATGGGAAGTGTAACAGAGAATCAGAGGATGAAATCAAAACCTTAAAAGACTGTTTAAAAGCTGTGCTTCTGCGAATTTCACAGAAAACATATGACACTGTGAACACATTCCAAGGCCTTGGAAGAGGCCTGTTCCAGTGAAAGGCCCTTATGTTTTATGATTCATTAGCTTCGTGGATTCACCAGAAACCCATCACTAGAGATCCAGAGTAATATTTTCACAAATTACAGGTGAATTCAGTTAGCAGTGATAGATCTGTGATCTAAAAAAATGAACAGAAAGAATAATCTTAAGCCAACTCAAATATAGCAACTCTCATTTCAGATACTTTGTTAAAGCCATGGGTATGTGTCTAGGTGAGTTCTAAAATTGTATCTTTCTTGGTTGAATATGACATGTGAAGAAATTCTGGGAGAACTGTGACATTGAAGAGTTATATAATAAGGGCCGGGCACGGTGGCTCATGCCTGTTATCCCAGCTACTTGGGAGGCTGAGGCAAGAGAATTGCTTGAGCTCAGGAGTCTCAGGTTGCTGTGACCTATAGTGAGGCCACGGCATTCTACCAGAGGAGACAAAGTGAGTGTATGCCTCAAAAAAACAAACAAAAAAACACACACACAAAACAGTGAGACCCCCATCTCCGAAAAAAAGTTATGTAATACATGGATTATATCAATTTATGTGAAATTAAATTAAAAGACTATGGAAGTATTTATTTTACATTGTTTCATAACCAGATTTTCCTTAGAATCATCTGGCTTTAAAGCTAAATGTGGGCTAAGAAACAATACCAAAAAAATCTAAATTGTTACATTTAAGGAAAATGCATGGCAAAGAAAAAAGAATGACTCTTTAAAAATCTGCAAAATGGATAAATACATATTAGCAAAATATCATCAGAAACCTAATAACCCACGATAATTTTCCTTGGACAACATACAAAGTTGAGTACCTACACGGTTTTTTGTTGTTGCTACTGTTTTTATTACAACATAGGTTTGTAATTCAGTATATGATCTGTAGTATAAGAAAAGTTCATAGGACCATAGTAAATAACAGTGTAAGTTATTTTTAAGTAATTTAATATTAAATCTTTCTCTCTCCTCATTTAATAAAATGAATCAGTAGAGTATGTTATGAATGATACTGAATCACCAAACCAGTAAGAAAACAAAATAAGGATTTGGGGTAAACTAATAACTAAATATGTTTTCTCTACTGAAAAATAGGCATTTTATTTACTTTACTGAGGAGTCTCATTAAAATCTACATGGAAAATCAGAGTGAAAAACCCTCGATTTTGCCTAAACTTGTATTTATTTATTAAATAACAAATAGCATACTTCAGACAGTGAATATGTTCCACACCTTTAGTGAATACAGGTGTTAATAAAAATGTCAATAAAAAATAATAAAATAAAAATAAATAATAAAATAAAAATGTCAATGGGAAATTGTACGGCCTGCAATAAATAATCTTTTTCTTTCCTGTTTTTATTTAAACAGGGGTCTCACTCTGTTGCCTTGGCTAGAGTGCTATAGCAGAAAGATCACAGTTCACTGCAGCCTCCAACTACTGGGCTCATACCATCCTCCTGCCTCAGCCTCCTATGTAGCTACGACTACAGGAGCATACCACCAACCCTGGATAGAATTTCAAATTCTTAAGTGAAGTTACAGTTCATAATTAGTTCTTCTTTTCTCACTGGGTAGAAAATACTCACTACATTACATTTCAGTAGCATTTGTCCTTGAATTTCAGTGGGGGTGGGGGTGGGGGGAACGGAAGCCAATTTCAAAGCAAAGATAGCCAGCTACTATGCCTTGATTGGAATCTCTAAAAAAAAAAAAAAATTCATTTCTATTCTCTCTACAACAGTGATTAAACATCTTATCTATTCAAAGTATAGCTTTTTGGAAAGGGTGCTTGAAAGCCAACTTTTTGTACTGTTAGTATGACATCAGCAAGTAGACCCACACCAAAAATAAGTCACATTCCAGAACAAAACAAAGTATTCAAATCGGTATATGTCAATGTATGTGAGTAGATCAGGTGGTCTTGCGTGTGGATAAATGCCTATTAGTAAAATGGCATCGGGGACCTAATTACCCACAATAATTCTCCTTAGATAGGAAACAAATAAATAAATAAATAAATTTGACAAACATGGTTTCTGTCGAATAACTTCTTTAAATGTATACTTTATAAACAGAAATCAGTATTTTAGTGTATAATAGCGAATGGAATGTCCTAGGTGAGTAAAAAACTGCAATGACAAAATGACAAAATTTGTCCCGCAGAAATACCATTGTCATCTCCTTCATAACACTCACCTTCCCAAAGAGAAACTTGGAATAAATAATCCCCGAGGCTATGGAAAGAACTATAAAAAGATCATTTTGATCATTTTGAGATTCATAGGTCAAACAAAATGTTCACGTTTAGTTTTCTTGGCTTTGACTCTGTGTCGCCACCTCTCGGCTTTGGTTTAAAAAATAAAGACCCTTAAAAAGGAAAACCGAAGCAAAAAACCCACTAAAGTTTAAATGAGATACAGCTTTGCTTTTAAAAACTAATTTCCCTTATCCTCAGGTGTATCCAACCTGTACGTGTGTTCAAAAACAAGAGAAAATTCAACTTTTAAGGTATCATTCAAGCCCCTGAATTTTACTGGATAATCCTGAGGGAAACGGTCCTGGTTCCTTAACCAACAGACACAAAGGCAAAGCTCGGTCTATGAATGGAGAGTAGCAATGAAAACTAGCAATTCTCACCTGTACCCGCCTCCGTCTGCACCATCCAGAAGAATTACTTTACTCTCATTTAAAAAGGAGTAACAGAGGACACTCTAGGGCAGAATCTCTGATGTGACATTTTTTTTTCTATGGTGATAAAAGATATTTAAATCATCTGTCTTCTAAGCCATTTCATAATTTATTAGTCTTCCTTGTACACTATATATAAATGTTTAATAGGGTTCATGTTTATTCCTGCCAATAGTTTCCCCTTCCTATGAGTGCTTTGGTTTAAATGCTCATCAGTAAGTGACATGCAAAGTATGTGTCTAATTAGATATACCAATTAAAGTGTTAATGACTATTTATTACTGTACCAAGGTTTAAGAATCTATACTAGTAAGCTCTCAAATCCTCAGCCAAAGAGATGTGCTTTTAATACCAGTTAGTGGTATTGAAACAATTCAGCCAAGAGTGAGAGAATTAGTGGGACTCCATCAACTAACAGAAAATAAGCTAAGTACATTGCATAGAGATGATGGGCTGGGAACACGTGAGTCATTTATTTTTCCTATATGTATTTCATCCTAATGGACAAATGGCTGATAAACCTGACATCACAGGTAGATAAAAGCACTGGAGATTAAACAGCATTAAGGTAAGAATGTAGTTTTTGAGTTACAAGTTAACTGATGACGCCATACTAAATCTGAAGAGTCAAAGCATTCTGTAACAGACATACTCTTAAATTTGACAATGTGACTGTTACTTTCCTTTTCATTATTATTATTGCTTAGTATTTCGATGTAGCAATTGTCTGACATTTTCTGAATGTATAATTTATGTTCATTCGTTCCCTACAAGGTTTTTGTTTCTAGTCCTTATTTTAAACATTGTTATTGTCATTAAAATTTAAGCCTTTTTAATTTTGTGAAGGTAAAAAAATGGAAACCGAATAAACACATGTATATGTAAAAATTAAAAAAAAATAAAATAAAAAGAATACCCTGAAATAACAATGTGAGGATAAAATATACAAACTCCTCAAATATTATGAAATATTAAATTAGATGACAAGGAAGATTAGGTTAATTTTTTTTCCTTTTGAAAAATGCCATTAGTGGGGGAACAATATGAAGATCTTAGAAAGAAGAGTTTCAAGTTTACTGTTACCTATAAGGAAAAAATCAGGAAATAAACATCAATTAAATAAAACATCTTTCATGTAACTCTGACATGGATACAAAGCTTCTTTATGAATGAATGATCAATATAAAAGTTGAAAGGACTGTATGTCGAGGAGAGTATACACAAACTGAAATCTGTAATCATGAAGTCTGCCAGGGAACGCTGGCAGGGCTGCGGCTGCACTTTAATGAATTTCCTTGATTAAATTCTGAGAACCTTCCAATACTCACCACTTCTCACAGTAAGGCTGCTTGTGTGCATGTGAACAGTAAGTATCTTCTGTGTTTAAGTATTTTATATAAAAAATTAATACCTATTAGTATATTTGAAAATATCAGAAGTATATAAAAAAGTCTAGATAAATGAGAATACATTTTCATGCCGCTAATTAGTGAGGTTCTAGGTTCATAAGACTCGCCTATTTCAAGCCCCTGTGCCAAACAACTCAACTTTTTTCTCAAGCTTCACAAAGTTAAAAGAAAGGTATCACACTGCCACTCCTTCACAAGGATATTTTTAAAACAAGTGAGTGGAATATAGCTACAGCAACGTAAACAAAGTGTGCTGACTACAATGACAGCTGATTCTCCAAGTGTAATGAAAGGGAGTTAGAGTATGTGGAGCCCTGAGTCCCACTGCAGCTGTACCAGCCCAGTATTCAATAACTCTCTTAAAACATAAGGCATGGCCTCTCACCCTCCCTCCCACTATAGAGGGTCCCTGCTATCCAGGGTGCCTGGTAGCAAGAATGGGAGCTGGCATGACAGAGAAAGATCATTGTGCTCACACCAGGGTAAGGCACGCCTGGTTCTCTGCATGCAGTCTTACTTCTAGCTGAATGTGGAGCTATGCCCTCAATTTTCCAGTCTCACTCTACTGTCATGTAAGAACCAAAGAACACGAAAGCAATGCTCTTTACACAGACAGTAACACACTCCATCAAATTCTCAGGCACACAAAAAATTGTCACCACTTGAGATGATCTTCAGTTAAAAATGTTAAATAAAGAACTTACAGGCAACAGGTTAGAATATTGATTTAGAAAAAGGAAATTCTACGATAGAAAAACAATTCAGTGGGTAATAGGAAGGGAAGAGATCATCTTCACACCTACAGATCGGAGCTTACTTCCATCACCAGCCCAACCTTTCAGAAAACACCAAGGTCTAAACTCAGCTTTGCCACTTACTTAGCTTAAGTTAATTACAGAGTACCTAAGTTCTAGAAGCTAGATTTTTTTTTCCTTTCACTTAAGATAAAAATCCCTGAATTATATCCTACTTTATAAATTTGTATCATGTATTTATTCACTGTCTGGGTCCATGTGACCAGGGCAGTACCTAATTCCTGTTGGTCTATGCCACTCATCGCTATTTTCTTAATTTCCATCCTGAAACTCTTCTATTTTGAACACAATCCTAATGTGTTCTTCTATTTGAGCCGATAAAAATTTTCAACATCATCGAGAAAACGGATGCCTCTCTTCCATACTCTACTGATGGCTTTTAAGACATGAAACTTCTGAGCCCATTGCAGTTTCCTTCATGCAACTTTACCTTTGTCCCTTAAATGCAGGTGCTCTCTTTGGCTTTTGCATAGAGAAACTACATCCTTTTTGTGGGTTATATGCCATTATCTACAGACCTGCAACTACCAACTGATGTCTGTTTGCTTCTTCTATTTATTCTTCTTTAACCAATTACATGAGTGTCAAATGTGTGCAAAGAACTGCCTGCTCTACTATTTATTTGCCACCCAGTTCCCAAATAACGGAACTGGATACTAAATGGATAGTGTAACAGCCAAAAACACTGAATTTTATTTAATAAGAAACCTAGTGTAATTACATTATAAGGTTCTAGTTGGTTGCTATCTTGAAGTGTATTAAGAGTTTGGCTAAAAGCTTAGAAGGAGCCAGGCTAATTTTCCATGTCTAGGACATTACTTTCCTTGGGCAATTTCATTACAAAAAAAAAAAAAAAAAGAAAAGAAAGAAAAGGGATCTATCGTTCAATCAATTACATAAAACGCACCTTCCTACCACTGGGGATAAACGCAGCATGCACTCTCACTGTCTTTCCGATCACTACATGTTCCTTTTAGTAGCTGTCTGTGTTTATGAAGATGCACTCATACGTATGTGGCAGTATAAATGGCTGTGTCAAACAGGACCCAACTCTGCACGTCAACTTTACATTTAATACTGAAACATAAATTAGTAAGCACTTAATTATTTTCAGACTTCTGGGCCAAAGAGCTGAAAACTTAAGAATATTACAAAACATCACCTGAAGTGGCAAAACTACTTTGATGACAAAAGGATGTAAAGGGACGGTTGGTTATAAATGATGGGGGTGGAGGTGGGGGATTTTAGGTCCATTTTAGCACAGGGGTGTCCAACCTGAGGGCTGTGGGCCACATGCAGATTTCTTTGAGGACTGCTGCGCTTATCTATGGTGTGGAGTATTTGGCGTGGACCTTTTCCTCAGCTAGTCAGCTTTCTTTATGCTTTGTATCTTTAATGTGTAGCCCAAGAGAACTCTGATTCTTCCACTGTGCGGCAGAAAAGAAACAATCTGGACACTCTTGATTTAGCACGCTGTATTAAGACACCTACTAGATTGTACCCAAGTGCTATAAAGATCCAGTACTGGTAAGAAACTTCTAATTAACTTATTAATAAAACACTTCAGAGTAATAGTAAGGTTTATTTGTTTGAATTCAAAGTGCTAATAACTGTGAGGTTTTGTTATTGTTGTTGTTTTTTGAGACAGAGTCTCACTATGTTGCCCTAGGTAAAGTACTATGCCATCACAGCTCACAGCAACCTTAAACTCTTGGGCTTAAGCGATTTTCTTGCTTCAGTCTCCCAAGAAGCTGGGACTACAGGTGCCCGCCACAATGCCTAGCCATTTTTGCTATTGTTGTTATAGTAGTTGTTGTTTAGCTGGCCCAGGCCAGGTTCGAACCCGCCAGCCCAGGTGTATGTGGCCAGACCCCTAACCACTGAGCAAAGGGCACCAAGCCTGTGTTGTATTTTTTAAGTTGTCCAACAATAATTACCTTTAAAGAGTGTTTAAAAAAATTATCTGTAATGGTGATTATCCCATAAAGTATTAAACATCATTTGAAGAAACAATTTCATTTCTCACTTTTTAGGATTAGTTACTCAGTGTACGTTAAAGATAAATATGCTATCAGTTACTAAGAGAGCCTTAATTTCAGGTTGAAGTGAGCAAGAAACAGAAAATGGAGCGTAATGATAATACTTTTAACCTCATCCACAGTCTAAATTGCAATTGTATTTACATACTTGATTCTCAACTGCTGAAGTGGTAACAGTAGAAGAGAGGGGTGAAATATGATGCAAATATATTTTAAAGGTACTGGAATTTCTGTGCCTGTCTCTATCATCATATATAAAAAGGGGCATTCACATTTAATGGGAAAATTCTAGTGTTTTTACTTGAGATTTCCGAAAAGAAATTTTCTAAATTAAAGAAATACATGTTTCTCTTTTCTACATTACTGCAAATCACATTTTTTGGGAGGAATTCGTATGTAAATAAAAAAAGTTTGCTAAATGATTAGGGGTTTAGTATTTTTTAATTATAAAACAGGGGGTGGCGCCTGTGGCTCAAAGGAGTAGGGTGCTGGCCCCATATGCTGGAGGTGGCGGGTTCAAACCCAGCCCTGGCAAAAAAAAAAAAAAAAAAAAAAAAACACTGTAAAAAAGCAAATGCTAAGGCAATCCTAACTGTGAATCAAATTGGTGATGTAACCACATAGAGAAAATAAAAATAAATAAATAAATAAATTATAAAACAGGCATAAGTTATTTTACATATTCAATAATTACTCATAGAAACATAGTAATTCAGCGCAAAAATACTGCCTACCTATTTATCTTACAGCTATTTGAAACTACGTAGCAGTCAAGTATGACAGACTTCCTTGGAGGTTTGTATTCTGAGGCGCGTGGAGTAAGTAGGGCACTTAACGCTCCCACTGTGAACTCATGACATCCATGTTTAAACTGCCATTGTGCTGATTAAACATTTCAAAAATGGGGATTTTGCCACAGAATTTTAAAACTACCCTCTCATTTGTGCTAGTATACCAAACATTGTTCAGAGATTTTTATAACGAGGGGAAAGACAAAATCTGTATGCTTTCCAAGAATTTAAATACACTCCAACTCTAGCTCCTTTTAAAAGTACTGGTTGAGTATCTCTAATCTAAAAATCCAAAATCTGAAATGCTCCAAACTCTGAAACTTTTTCAGGGCCAACATGAGCTAAAAGGTCATGTTCAATGGAAATATTCATTAGAGCATTCCAGATTTTCAGATTAAGGATGCTCAACCTGTATAATGCAAATATTCCAAAAAAAAACAAAAAACAAAAAACAAAACCAAACCCCAAATCTCAAACACTTCCGGTCCCCAGCATTTCAGATGAAATATACTCAACCAGTGTTAATCAAAAAGTACAGACAGGCTTTTATAAAATAATGAAATAACAGAAATAACCTGATGCTTTTTTTGACTATTTCCTACAACTTACAAGAATATTTATATGCAGAAGTATGGTAAGACTTACATATTTGACTAGATACTTTCTGTGTACTTAAAATGTACAACCCAGCAAACCAAGATAGGTTCCCTGCAACATACAATCCCACAAAGCCATCTCTTCCAGACCTTCTCTTTGTACCAACATCCACTGTTTTAACTTGTCAGTCCAGTAAAAACAGATCATTATAGATAATTCTCCCCTTCCTATCTCTACCAGTCCACTTTTGGATGCCAAACACACACCCGTGTAGATCAACGTGTAGATCGATGTGAAGACCAGATACATGGTCATAGGCAGCTCCCAAATTTTGAAATATAACACACAAAATGTTCTATTATGATTTTACTGAGCACAGAATTCATTTTTCTCAAGAACTTAAATTATAAATAGTTGTTTCTTTCACCACTAGCTTAAAAAAAATCTAGTTACTAAGATGAATTGATAAAAAAAAATGCTAATACATTCTCTGTGACCCACATTCTTATAACACACATTTTTAAAACTAGTTTTTCTATCTTTTCCTCTACCGCCTCTTATCTTTTGATGTTTCATGGTGCCTATACTGACCAGCCTCACCTAGAACATTTGGTGTTCTACTTTAAAGTGGACTAAATTAAGTTAGAAAGTGAATCATAATATTGTGTCCAGATGGTAAAAAGATAAGAAGAAATAAAGGTTTCAAAAAGAAAAGTGAAGGATTTTTCTAGTAAACAAAAGACAAAAGTATTAACATATAATAAACTCTGTGATACTTAGGTCTCCCATCAGAGGATCTCTTTGCTATAAAAAATGAGAATTGCTAGGTAAGGATGCTCTGGAGAAATAGGATACTCTTGTTCCAGCTTGATTTACAACAAAACTAACCACCATTTTAATATCTTATGCACAAGAAAATTCTACTTTAGGTGGCAGGAATACTACAATTTAAAAAAAAAAAATGCCAAGGGTCAGGTTCTCTATGTCTCATACAAGACAGATAGTTCACAAAAAAACATCTACAGATGGCAATTAGCATATGAAAAGATGTTCAGCATTCTATGGCATTAAAGAATCACAAATTAAAACAACAATGAGCCGCCAGGACACACCAGTTCCAAACACTGACAACACCAAATGCTGGGGAGAGTGTGGAGCAACAGGAATGCCCCCTCACTGCTGGTGGAAATGTGAAGAGGTACAGGTGCTTCGGGAGACGGTTCGGCAGTTTCTCATAAAAGTAAACAAACAGGCTTTCACCATATGGTCTAGGAGTGACGCTCCTGGGCATGCACCAAAAGGCCTGAAAACTTACATCCACCCAGGAGCCTGCACACGATGACTGTAACAGCTTTATTCATAACTGCCAAAACTTGGAAGCAGCAAAGACATCAATAAACTGCGGTACATCCAGGCAGTGGAATATGATTCCACACGAAAAAGTGAACTAACAAGCCAAGAAAAGTCCAAAGGGAAACTTACATGCGTATTGCCAAGTGAAAGCAGTCAGTCTATAAAAGATCGGCAGCTTCCAAGAATTAGGGGGCACAGGAATGAATAAGCAAAGCACAGAGGATGTTGAGGGCAGTGAAGTTACAGTCACATGTTGCTAAACAACCGGGGTACGGTCAGAGAAATGCATGGCTGGGCAACACCGCTTCACAGAGAACTTACACAGAGCTCAATGGTACAGTCAACTGCCCAACTAGGCTGCTGTGACACAGCCTGTTGCTCCCAGGCTACAAACGAGTATGCATGTTACTGCACTGACCACCACATGCGTGTTCAGTGTTTGTGCATCTAAACATAGAAAAGGCAGTGTGCTATGCTACGACTTTATGACGCCTAAGACATCACTAGGAGGTAGTAATTTTTCAACTCCACTATAATCTGATGTGTAGTCCATTGCTGGCCAAAAGATCTTTATGAAGCAAATAACTGTATTCTGTGTGATAGGACCACAGTGGATGTGACTCATTACATAAACATTTGTCAAAACCCATAGAACAAACAACACCAAGAGTAAAACTATGGAGTCTGAGTGGTGATGCTGTGTTGATGTAGGAAAGAACGTTCCACCCAAATGCAAGACAGCAACAGTGAGGCAGGTTATGCGGGGTACAGGCAGGGGTTGTGTGGGAACTCTCTGTACCCTCTGCTCCATTTTGCTGTAAACCTACAACTGCCCTAAAAAAACATTATTCATTAAAAAAAAGTTAAAGAGCAATTACCACCAAAGACCCAGACATTTAAATGTTCTTGGCATTATAGAAAATATTAGGTTACATTTAAAATATTATTCTCAATCTTTGTTTTATGATATATGTATAGAACAAAAAGGAATGTATATTTCTTCAGAGTTAAGCCAATTTTATATTAAAATGATGTACTTTCATCACTGCGAAAGTTTTGAAATGCACAAAGATCTAGAAAGGTAAAATCCATCCAGATGGAAATGAATGAAACCCCTGCCAGCAACACGGATGAGCCCAGTAAGCTGGAGCTCGCGTGGGCGAGTCAGAAAGGACATGTCCACTGCGTTTCTTAGAAGAGACCTAATGAACCGTCACACAGTCCATTAACATTAACAAGAAATAAACATTAACAGGTAAAAACCAACTCAGTTTAATAAACAAGCAGAGAGGCGAGGCACCTATATCTCAGTGGTTAGGGTGCTGGCCACATGTACTGGGTCTGGTGAGTTCAAACCCAGCCCAGGCCTGCTAAACAAACAACAACAATAGCCGTTGTGACAGGCGCCTGTAGTCCCAGCTACTTGGGAGGCTGAGACAAGAAAACTTGAGCCCAAGAGTTTGAGGTTGTTATGAGCTATGATGCCACAGGCCTCTACAGAGGATAGAGCTATGATGCCACAGGCTAGGCTACGTGTGCTATGAGGGTAGCAAAGTGAGACTCTGTCTCAAGATAATAATAAAATACAATAAATAAGCAGAGATATGGCTGCAATCATCCACTTTAGAATGATTATGATTTTACTAATTTGGATAGAGTGGCTTAAATGGGATGTTGACATAGGAATATTTACCTTTGAGTCATAATTTTGAAGGCATCGGGGAGGTAGCAGTCGGTATTCTCCATCTGGAATGGGTCAGCATCACAAATCTTGTCATCTGTCCGACCGTAGTTAGCGCTCTCAATCATGATGACATCACTGCCCGGACATCGCAGATCTATAGAATAACCTTCACAGGATAATTCTCGCCTAACTAACCCAAATGGTAAAGCTGCTCTGCTGAACCCTTAACATAAAAAGAAAGAAAGAAAGAAAGAAAATTAAACTTTAACTTATTTATGAGGTCAATTACTTTAATAAGGCATTTTTAAGTAATATGATTCATGTCTATAGCTGAGAGATGTCATAAATTTAGGCAATTATTAAATAATATTGCAATTCTTTACCATGTGTCAGAAATTTATTATATATTTTTTCATATAGCTGTATTTGAACTCTTCATCTTTAGAAGGTATTTTAAAATTACTTCTAACAAACTATTTCCTGTATAATCAGAAACTCTTTCTGAGTAAATCTGAAGAAAAATAAAAAATTTAGGCCAGGTGTAATAACTCAGGCCTTTAATTCCAGCACTGTGAGAGTTCAAGGTGGACTTGAGCCCAGGAGTATAAGATCAGGCTGGGCAGGAAAGCAACACCCCGTGTTTCCAAAAAAAAAAAAAAAAGTTTTTTGTTTTTTTGTTTTTTTTTAATTAGCTGGGTGTGGTATCACTAATCAACTGCAACCACTAATCCCAGTCAACTGCACAACTAGGCTGTCATGACATAGCCTATTGCTCCCAAGCTACTAACTAGTACACATGTCACTGCATTGACCACCAAATGCACACTGTTCAGTATTAGTGTATCTAAAAATAGAAAAGGCAGTATGTTATGCTACGACTTTATGACGGCTAACATCACTTAGGGTTGCAGTGAGTTATGGTCAGGCCACTGCACTTGAGTCTGGGTTACAGAATGAAACCCCATCTCAAGAGGGAGAGAGGGAGGCAGGTTAAATCACTGACTTTATAGAGACAAGTTTTACAAACACAGAATATGAATGCCAACCAATCAAGAAGCAATTTTCATTTGTGCAATGGAATAAAAAACTCTGCTATCCACAGGCCTTAATTTCACATCTAATGTACACACATTAATTGCTGTTAGTAACATTAACTTAAAAATACACAAGCCTTTGTCTTAGCAGTTTTCCCCAAAATAACTCAGATACAACAGTAAGATATTTATGGTACAATAATGAGTTTCAATTTTTAGATACTTTATTCAAACAGACATCCCTGGAAGGATTCAGCAGGTGGACATTCAAAGGGGCCAGCCCTGCTCCAATCCAACCCAACAAATTTACACACGCCATCTAGCAGGGCAAAATTTCTCTAAGAGCAGTTTTAGCATCTACAAAATGTAGATGAAACATGTGACATTACTTTTCCTGCCTATATGATTCTAAAATGAAATTTTATATATATATAATGCTTTTAAGTATTACATGAACTTATGCATGGTATAGGAGGTGGGGTGTAGACAACATCCAATCATAAATAAAAAAGATTCCCAAATGGAACAGAAAATTAGATTTTAAGCTGTAACTGCAGTTTTCAATCTGGGGGTCCCATAAAGTAATAACAGAGCATAAGACAAAGAGTAAAGCAGAGAAAGCTGAGAGCAGCCAAGAAGTGTGTGTGAGAAGGCCATCCTTGCTGCCCTGGCGTGCTGCCTTTGGCTAATTACCATATGAGAACCTTCTCCTATGCTGTCACAATTTTTAACTTCAGTTCTCTAACCTGCCTCGTCTACAGCATTCCTATTTATAAAAGAATAGCAATGCTTTCCATATTTCTTATCGTCAGTCTTTTCATTATTTTCCATCATCTGAATTATCTCATATATCCCTTTTATAGAAAAAACTGACACTCAGAAGTAAAATGCGCTGTTCCAAGTCACAGGTCCCATGTTGAAGGGCTGGGCTGTGTCCACTCCAACGCCCAAACTTTTCTTTATCTTTATTGCACAATGTTTCTCACTAAGTCAATGGAATAGAAAGTCACATGGCTAAACACACATCTTCTTTCTTAGATATAAATAATTCTCCAAAAGGGTTGCTGGGTGACACATTGTTATGATTTAGAAAATCAGCAATTCTCAAACTTGGCTGAACTCTCAACTTTCCTGAGAAAACTAAATGTGTAACTGGACTGAAGGGGAAAGAAAAGAATAGAACACATAATGTGGAAGAAGGAAATCTTCAGGGGATTGTGGCAAGCCCCCACCTTCCTTTGGATTATAAGAGTCCTACTGACAGTGTGTGAAGAGCTGTACCATATACTAAGGAAGAAGGGAGGCAGTGTCAGAACAAAAGGTAAACAGGCCAGGCTTCCAAAAGATACTTCTTACTCAGTATGTTCATAAATAAACTTACTGTATTTCTTCTCTTCCATTTCCTAATCCTGTAGCGCACTGCCTACAATAGTTCAGTTTAAACTAGAATTACTAAATTAATATTTATTTTAATTGAGAATTTTTTTGGTTTTAGGAACTGACACATTCCCATGGCAAATACTGTATGAAAATTCAAACAAGTGACATCAAATGAAATTTTGAGATATAACCTACTTTACAGACAGAGGAGATGTGCATTTATAATTCCATAATAAAACAGAAAAAACTCCATTATTAGAAAATGCTAGAAATATTAGAAGAAGCTATTAAAAGACTGGCTCAGAGCCACAATTCACTATTTTTGGTATTTTGTCCATAACACAGACTTGGTTATGAAGCACTGTGGCTTTTAAACTGAGCTCTTTAATTTTTGTTGCTGTTAGTTTACAAAATGATATGAGTATGATTCTAAGTAGATTTTCCTCTACTTTTGAAAGTTACATAGTTGAATATCTTCTGTTTTAATAATTACAGAAAGGATTTTTTTTTAAAGCTTTAGTCATTGTCATCCAAAAAAGTTAAGCAAGGAATAGGAAAAGAAAGATCAGCATCCTTTAATAATTTAGTAGATTTCCAAAATAAAACCCATGAGAGAAAAGAGATTGTGGTATTCATGCTTTCACTGCAAAGAACTTAGGTGTTCTTGCTATCTTTCCTATACAGTTTGTCCCCACCAAAATTCATGTCGAGCGCTGGTACCCAATGTGGCAGTCCTGGGAGGTGGCCTTTACAAGGATATTAGGTCTTTAAGATGAAGTTTTGTTTTGTTTTGTTTTTTAAGAGAGAGGTCCTCACCATGTTGCCCAGGCCTCCATCTCCTGCCTTTAAGTGATCCTCTTGCCTTAGCCAACTGAGTAGCTAAGATACAGTTTTTCTTCCTGGTGTCAACACAGTTACTTCTTGTAGGAATGAAATAGTTTCGCTCTTTTTTCAGCCACACTAGCTTGTGGTCCCACTTCTCCACTAGAGGATAAGCGGTAGTACAAGGTCCTCCTCAGTTGTGACCACTCATCTTGGACTTCCTTGCCTCCAGAACAGGGTGAACTAAATAAACCTCTCTCCTCCTTCAATTACCCAATATGAGGTATTTCATTATACAAAGTAACAAAAAGAAATGGACTAAGACAGTTCTTAACAGTGAATTTTGTATTATTGAATGCTACGTCTATTCTATTGTTTTAAATAAAAAATGTTCTTTTCTAAATTCTTGCTTTTACCTGTTTCCATTAAACTTTATACATATCTTCACTAACGTGCTTATTATTAACCCAGCATTGTGTACATTCATTTTTAATATATGTATATCTACCTTGGAGATTGTGATTCTAGTTATAATCCTAATGGCTATAATAATAGCACATGATACATAATTCCAATAAACATTGTAACCAAATCATGGAATTAAACAAACAGCATTTGTTTAACACAATATAAATTGCAACATGCTTTCCTCTGTAATACCCATTTCCGTTGGTAGTGAAAATAAAAATGGTAAACAGGAAGAAACAGGTTAACTGTAACTGTTGAAAATTATGTGCCATCCCCTCAGATGTAAAAAATCCTGTCAAGTTATTATTTTCTACAGATCACTGGAGTTCATTAGTGTTTCTTAAAAGACATATGCGTTATTTATGAATTTTCCTTTATCTAAACTCTAACCAGAAATATGTATCTCTATAAAAAATGACAAGAGAAATATTATAATTATCATTTACAGGGCTATGTGCTTACATTGTGTTAAATGCTTTATATGAATGACTCTGTTTTACGCTCAACATCATCAAAAAAATAAATAATGGAGTACTTACTGCTATAATACCAATTTCACACAGTATAAAACTAAAACACCAAACAGTAGTAAATTTAATGTCTCAAGGATTACTACAAGTGAGATTCTTCTAACCCGTGTAGGGTGGCCAGACTCCAAAGCCCACGCCATCCGTGATTACTCAGCCACTTTTTTGATAACACAACAAGATTTATTTAATAAGTTTTCATACAATCTGAAAAATCACCAAATATTAGTAAATGTGACAGGAAATAATTATTGTAAAGGTTCACAAAACATAGAGACAGAGGTGAAACTTTTATCTATGGAAATGCAGAAATATGTACCATAAATATAAAAGAAAAGTCTCGAATCTCCAAATATATATATATATGGAAATAGCCCTGAACACTCCACTATGAGAGTCTGGGTCAGTCTTGTGAACTTGGGGCAAGTCACTTTACATTTCTAAGTTTTAATTTACTTTTCTGAAGAATTAAAGTCATTTCAAAATCCAAAAAAATTTCTCCAATCTATGAATGTCAACAGACAAGCTCCTTTTGATTGAGTGCACATGCCATGTAGCATTTCAAATGATCAATAATCCATAAATTCCTTGCTCTATTTTCTTAAAACAGAAACACAATAACATTGTTCACATGTTATTGTATGGGTTGTAGCACAACAACATCGATTGTAGGATACTGTCAAAATAATTCCAAGTCCATGTGATGAAGAGGGCAGGGTTCCTATAAATCACAGGATAGCATCGTTTAGGTTAACTATTTTAATCAAAGGCTTACTAAAAAGGAGAAAATAAGCATGGGTCAAGTAGGGGAAAGTTTACAGAAACTTTTAAGTAAATTGTGCTTTCTTTGACCACATCTCTGAAAACTTCAAGACAATGAGTTCAAACTTTTCCACCAATAATGGTACTTGAAAGGAAATCTGAAAAGCCTTTGGAGAACTCTTGCATTTAATATTAATTTTTAAAGTCAATATTTTCACTAATAAATCTTACCAAAGACATTAAAAAAAAAAAACCCTTATTCCTAAAAACATTTATTTACCCTTAATTTGTATCACATTACTAACCTACAATGCTACAAGTCACCAGAAGAAATCATTGTGTGGCTGACATTTCTTAATCAACCCTTTCTCCTTTGTAGGAAGTAATTCTTAACTGCTTTGTATCAGCTGCTTGAGAACACATATTTTTTTCAAAACTATTTGCCAAGTCTACATGGTTTATTTGCAAATGATCGCATGACAGTCAGATCTTCAAGCTCTAGTCCATATGGATTGAATCAGAATCTCTAGGTTCAGCTGAAACAAGGGTATCTGTATTTGCGGAAGAAAACATTAATTTATTTACAACACACTGATATACTAACCAAGATGTGCCACAAGAATGTGTCTGAGGCCTTTTAAGAATAGTTTTTATTTCTCTGTGGAGATTACATGTGTTAAGTGCCTGTCATCGCATTTCCTCTAATTCTCTAATATAGTTTTACTTGAATATTTGAACATATTCATCATAGCTGCTTTGAAATGTTTAGCTGCCAACTCTAAAGTCTGAGCCCACATCAGAGGCAGTTTCTACTGAATGCTTTCTCTCCAGAGTGTGGGTCAACTTTCTCGTTTCTTTGCACATCTTGTAAATTTTTGGTTGTTGCTGAAAACTATATGCATTCAACAATATACTGTCAGCAGCTGTCCATTCAGACTTCTTTCCCCTGAGAATTACTGCAGTTGTCATATTTTCTTTCTATTATTCTGCCCTGATTTTGGCTGCAAAATCTATGTCCCCCACAGCGTGAGGCTGTTTATATCTTTCTTCATGTTTTGTTTTAAGTCTTACTTTTATTTTGTAGACTGAGTTCCTACAGGTCACCTCTGTCTATCCAGCTTTGTGGTCAGCCAAGGCTGGACAGAGACTTTGCACAAAAACAGCGAGTCCGTAATTAGGTCTCTACCCTCTGCTGACAAACGTGCATGTTAGGGAGGGTGCTCTAAGTTCCAGGGGCGCTCCAGTCAGCCTCCACCATGTGCCTCCCCTCTGCTGATAGGAGTGCGTGTAAGGGAGGGTGCTCTAAGTTCCAGGGGCGCTCCCCTGGGCCTCTGCCTTGTGCTTCCCCTCTACCGACAGTCTTGACAGTCTCGCGTGTTAGGGAGGGTGCTCTAAGTTCCAGGGGCGCTCCAGTGGGTCTCCGCCATGTGCCTCCCCTCTGCTGACAGGAGTGCATGTTAGGGAGGGTGCTCTAAGTTTTCACGGCAGCCTCCACCATGTGCCTCCTAAATCCCTTCACGTTTCCTTTGCACATGTTTAGCTTCTCGGTTCGTCAAGGATGCACAGGGGCACTTCGGGCTCTTTCATTTCCCAGGTATCCTTGCTATGGCTCGGATGGGGTCTCCAGGCTTCCCAACTGGAAACCAACCCAAGGTTAGCAGAGCTGTATGTTGTCCCCATGTGTTCCCCACTGACAGCATGGCTGGGTTTGTAGCCTCCACTCCAAATCACGTCACCTCTCCACGGAAGCAAAGTTGCTGGTTTTGAAGGCCAAACTTGCCCTCAACTACCGCAATGACACAGCTAAGGAGGGAAAGATGGCAGGCAGGGGCGGCAACACCATGCTAAGTGGCTTTAAACTTCCATGGTTCGTACCAGAAGTTCTACTAAGTTTTCACAAATAAATACTCCATTTGTTGTTTGGCTCTGGTTGATTTCCAGAACCCAAAATGATTGTTGCTGACAATTCTATCCGATTTTATACTTGTTTGGGGCAAGGGGATTTGTCACCCTCTTCATCCTACAATTGTCAGAAGCCCCTCAAAGAGGTGTACAAATATGTACTGACTATAAATCCTCAAACCACCACCTGAGACGGGTAATATTATTATCACCATTTTACCAAGGTTGGGACAAGATCAAGGTTTTCATTGTCACATATCCAGTGAAGAAGGTTTAAACAGAGCAATGCAGCTCCTGGGGTCATGTTCTTAAGTGTTAACTTTCATGCACAGGTGGTGTCAGCACAGGTCTGGGGGACCCAGCTGCAGACACCATAGTTAGGGTGCACCTGCTGCTACTGGTCCTGGGGAGGAGCAGATCAGGGAGAGAAACTGTCTGCTGGTCCAGTATTCAGCAACTCAGTCAACAAATGGCTCAGTCAACATAATAAAGAAATCCCCAAATTAAGGCCCTTTAACCACACTATTACTACAGCATTTAATCTAAGCTATGTTTTCAATCTATTTCTATCTCAACAAAGAAAAAAAAAATAGGAATCCCAAGAAGCAAAATGTAATCCAATCCATCTCGCAACCCTGACAGTCAAAGAAAGAGCTGGTGGGAGGCCCTGTGAGCAAAAAGATCAATATTGCAGCTTTGTGCAGTGCAAATGTGAATACTACCAAATAGTGGTGCTTAGGGTAAAATGAACTGTTTTGCTTCGTTTTCTCCTCTCTGAACAAATGATTTTGAAAAGACAGTTTTTCCCCCCAAGCTATAAAATGTCAAGCAGTAACTCTCCGTGCTTTAGGCTAGTGATTGGAATGAATATCTCCCGGCAACAGGTGCAGCAACTGAGGACTGACTCATTCACACGCAGGGGACAGCTCCTGATAAACACCAGCACTGCTATCGAATGGCAATTTGCAAGACCAGAATCGAAATTGTATCACTGGAGTTTGCAACATGTATAAGCATTTCTGCAAGAAAATATGCTGCTTGACAACAAATACTACTGTGTGTTATGATGAACTTCAAACCCTTGATTAGAGACCTTCGCTTTCCTAACATTGTTTCCATTTGTTCTGTTCTTCACACACTTCTATAAAACCATACATTCCCCTAAAAGAGTTCATAGTAAGCTGTAACATAAAAACTTCATTTTTTTCTGGCATTGTTTTTCTTAATTACTTTGAACTAAACCCTGTCATGGATGCTACTGTTCAAGCTGCCTGAGGGTCCCAGGAAGCACCATTCCTTTTGATTATCAAGAAACTCTAGGAGACTGAGGCTGTGACTTCAAGCTGTATTGAAATATTAAGCCAGGCTACAGTCTATTATTACACTGCTGGCATATGAAATCTCTGTATTATTCCTGTTTACGTATGTTAATACAATTTTGCCCTAAAATGGAAATGAGAAAAACACTTAGCAAGAAGGGGACATGATTTCAAAACCAAGTTGAACTGAAATTTAGGAGCTCCCAGAAAACTTATTTCCATTTTTATCTTAATTTTGATGAAAAGAGACTGTTAAAAGTAAACCTCAAACACAAATTAATTCACTAATAGCTTAACTTTTCCACTTGCCTCTGCATATTCATGAAGTCAACTGATCATAATTTTAAAAATCAAGGATGCATAATAAAACTTTTTTATATTAAAAGGCAATATGTTAAAAATCTATTCCACATAAATTGTAGGCCATTCTTAAGTTTTAATAATTTACTAGTTCCACTTAAGAAATAGTTTGATCAATCAAACCTTAAAATATCTACTTTTCTGTGTACGTGAACACATAATTCTTTTCACCTGTATTATGTGATGAGCCTAAACTATAACATGTGGAGAGAAAAAAAAAGTACTTTTACCTTTCAACTTGTTTTCATGCTAAGAGTAAGAAAATTTAAAAATATGTCATTTTCTAGAAAATACAGCAACTTATGTCTGTGTAAACTTGGTTAGCGTGAAGCATCAAACCAATGCTTACACAAATATTAAATTCTTGAAAGTGTTCTGAAAATTTAAGATCACATGCCTACAAAATTATCAACTCAACATGAATGAGTGATATGCCTTAGCTTCTTGTGTCATTTTGGTTTAGAAGCTGTTGTTCATTTTTGATTGATGTTAGATTTGGGGGCACTTGGAAAACACTTTCAAGGCCGGACACAGTGACTCATCACATCTGTTATCCTAGCACTCTGGGAGTACTTGACCAGGACAATCACTTGAGCTCAGGAATTCAAAACGAGCCTGAGCAAAAGTGAGATCCCATCTCTAAAAAAGTAGCTGGGCATTGTGGTGGGTGCCTGTAGTCTCAGCTACTTGGGAGGCTGAGGCGGGAGCC
Organism: Loris lydekkerianus; assembly: GCA_963574355.1. Classification (NCBI taxonomy): domain Eukaryota; kingdom Metazoa; phylum Chordata; class Mammalia; order Primates; family Lorisidae; genus Loris; species Loris lydekkerianus. Next base: position 23,502 of record CAUYPK010130297.1, read on the forward strand.
AGGATTTTGAGGTGAGCGAGGCTGATGATATGACATGCAACCAAGTGAGACTCTCCCTCTCCCCCTCTCTCACACACACAGCTTTTTCTAGGAAGAATGTTTACAGTTAATTTAAAATTTGACAATCTTGTTAATAAAGAACAATCAAATTAAATACAAAATGCTGTGAGTCACGCTAGGAAATACATCAAAATTTCCTAACAAGCTGGGTGCTGTGGCACGTCCCTGTAATGCCAGCTACTCAGGAGGCTGAGGCACAAGGATCACTTAAACATAAGAGCTCAAGGATGTAGTGAGGGATGATCGCAGCATTGCACTCCAGCCTGGGGAAAGGAAGGAAAGAAAAGAAAGGGAAAAAAAGAAGAAGAAAGAAAGAGGTTCAGCACCCATAGCACAATGGTTACGACACCAGCCAGCCACATACACCAAGGACAGCACGTTCAAACTCAGCCTGGGCCTGCTAAACGACAATGACAACTGCAACCAAAAAATAGCCAGGCGTTGTGACGGGTGCCTGCAGTCCCAGCTACTTGGGAGGCTGAGGCAAGAGAATCGCTTAAGCCTAAGAGTTTGAAGTTGCTGTGAGCTGTGACACCATAGCACTCGACCCAGGGTGACATAGTGAGACTCTTATCTCAAAAAAAAAAAAAGAAAGAAAAAGAAAGAAAGAAGGGGAGGGAGAGAAAAAGAAAGATCCTAGCAAATAAATGCATACTAAAAAAAAAATAATAATTAAGCCAAATAATATACACTACCAAGGAAAGTAACTTCAACATTGAGATTTGCTGAGAGTCACAAAATTCTGTACATGTTAGATCCTTAAAGGTAAAAAAGGTACTTTGAGAATGCCATCAGCTCAAGTAGGTTCAAATATTACTACTTTTGAGAAAACTCTCAATATTTTAAGGAAAAAGTATGCATTATGAGTCCTTCAAAACATTTAAGGATGAAATTCCTTATTAGAAAGTGATCTCTTCCACTTAAAAACTTTTAAATTATCCACCACTGATCAATAATTCACAAGTGCCATTAAAACACAGCAATTTGTTATAAAATACTATCAGTTTAATAGTGAACTTTAAGAAATTCCTGATAAGACTATCTATTAAAAGTAATGTATGCCACAGAAAGAAATGCTCTTAATAGACTCAGCATATAACTATAACTTCTCCAAAGTTCACACATGCAGGATAATTTTATGCTGATCTGCTTTAAAAAATTTTTTTGCAAATTTTGTATTAAACCTCGTCATTACCCAACTGCTCAATGCCTATGTTTAATGTGCTACGCATTTTTCTCTTGGGCAACAATTACCTTTATAACCCAGTTCAAGCCTTGTACTGGTGAGCAAAGAATCTGAAATGAGGTTTGGGTTATCTGTTTTGTTCCTTCCAGCAAACATTTACCAAGCACTTGCCCAGCACTTTCCCAGACATTAGGGATAGAACGGTAAACAAAAACGAAAATGAGACCCCTGTTCCTAAGTAACTTCCACGGGGGAATGGAACCTCCCTGCAGGAAGGCCTCATCTCTCAGATTCATCTCCGTACGCCAAACCTAGTAGGAATCGGGTGACACTGCTCTTTACAGAGGACCCAGCTATGTTAAATAAATGGACGTGTGGATGAACTGAATCAATGAATAAGCCTGAGCTGCTCAATGTATCAGGGAAGGTAAAAGCTCTGACAGTCTCTGTTGTTTTCCTTCCTACTGGCCTCTCAGCTTTTCAGTAGGGAACAGAGCAAGCATTCAATTTTTATTTTATTTCATACTCTAGTAGCAAAAGATGCCGAATATACTCAAGAGCATGAAAGTTGTCTGTATCATTTTTTTACATATCAGTTTTAAAATTTTGAGTTTATAAATTTCAGCTATGCACAGTGTAAGAAAAAGTGTTTATAAAATATCCAGGTGTGAAGATAGGAAGAACATAAACCTTTCAAAGATGGGGTCTTCACCAGAGTCTCCCCCATCAGTGGGATCCAAACATGTCCTACAAAGACTGACTGACTGCCTGCTAGATTTCAAAATCATTCCAGACTCGGGGTCATGACAAAGCAAGACTAGTAACTACATCCCGTCCTCTTTTTTTAATGTTAAGAAGCTGACGTTGGAAATGCAGTTTCTCAAGCCATGGATATTATGCTAGCAAATTAAAGTTCTTAAGAAATTCTTCATAATTTACCAGCTGTCCACAAACGAGAGAATAATTACAGAATAAGTAAAAACAATAATTTCAGTATCTCCTTAGGTATAATAATTCTCTCCACCTAGTCTAGATTGATTATTTCATATCATCTTGTATTTTATGATTATTTTACTGCCCTTTTGTTATCAAAATTTAATTATTCTACCTCCTTTGAGCCTCAGAGTATACACTTGTTCATAAAAGCAATTAAATGAGAAGCAAAAGTACAGAAATGTGAGATTGGCTGCCCTATTCGATGGCTTGCTCCAAGCCGTGCTGGCTTGAGGCTTCCAGACCTTTCCTACCACTGCGTGAGTCTGAAGGATAAAATTAATTAGGGTGCAGACGTCATTTAAAGTATTTCCCAAGGAAGGTCTCCCAGATCAACAAGAGTCAAAATTTGGATTCTAAGACATTTGTTAATACTTTGTTATATTGAAACAAACTTTTTTAAAACAGAAAAAAAAAATTTACTAAACCAAATTTCAGTACATTTAAATCGACTCACACAAGGGACAACGTATATGAATGTAAGATTTTCATGCCAGCAAACTTTTACTGGGCATCATGAACTCTGAAGGTGTGAAGAAGACATCTGTGTAACAGCAGCTGCGTCATGAAAGGTATCTATAAGGGAGCCAATTAATGCTGACTCCAGAACTTCTTTAACAACATCGAGACTGCACTGAAACCACCCACTCCTTTCTCTCAACCCCAAACGGGAGGCCAGAGGGAATAGCACTGAACCACACCTGACTCCAGTAGTGTCCTACAAGGAAACTCCACACACATTCCTACCAAGTATTTATTACTCGCTGCACAGAGGAAAGATCACACCACCTGAAACTCGTCTTAACTCTTGACTTTCCAAAAAGTTACTAACACCAATAATTTGATCAAAAAGTGTCACCCATTTAATCTTTTTCCAACTGACAGAAGGGAACAATTTTCTATCTTTCTTTCTAGATGTTTTTAATAAAGCACTGTTGCCCTCGAACCTCAAAGGACTGTAAGTAAAACTTTTTTTTTTTAACTCAACACACGAATACTATTGATGATGATAATAGAAAGGCTTCTCTCCCACACGTATGAAGGTATTTTCCAGCTGGTTTCTTAAAAAAAACAATGTGTACTGAAGTAATGTCCCTCCTCGGAAAAATAACTTCTGACACCAAAGTTGCTTTTTTAAAAATTACCCCTTTCAACAATGTTTAAGATTTGATTCTACATTATGCTGCATACACAAAAATTTTAAAACAGACTGTCATTACTACCATACATATGACTATTTCTTTGTAAATGAAAGTTATTTTTATCACACAAACAGATGTAAAGATAAATTTCTAAAATATATACAGAACTGGGCACAACTAAGTGAATGGCTAATATGATACATTAAAAAAAAATCACAACACTACAACTACTGCACTGTTACTTTTCTCAACAAATGTTCGTGGACCAATTAAAAACTGCAAAATGCCATACTAAATGAAATTAAATGCAGAACTGAGCCTATTTTGTGAACTGCACCTCAAAATGCAACAGGTAACAATTCAAAATAACGAAAACACGACCAAGTGGAAAACAGCCTTTAGTTAGAGGTCATCATTTATTGTGTATTTGTGCCCTGCATACATTCTAATTCCTTCATTATGCAACTCTGGAATAAACCATAAAAACAAAACAAAACAAAACAAAAAAAAAACCTTACAATACTTAAGTTGGAGGCAACTCCAGCCACCTCCCACAATCTACAGAAAGCCCACCCAGAGGTCAAAGTCCTCCCTGAAGCATGGAGACGGCTTTCACAAGGACTTCACTACCTGTGGTACCAGATGCAACAGAAACCAATCCCCAAACTGGAGTAACGGTTTAAAAAAAAAAACCATCCCTTAAATGACAGCAGAATGACTTTTATTTCAATGCTTGGTTTTGTTGTTTATCATTTTCCTGATTTTCTACTGAGGTCTTTTCCATTTTTAATGAAATGATGAGGTTTTAGAGAACATATACAAACTATTTTCCAATCTGTGCCACCACAACATTCAGGGAGGGAAGGACAGAGAAATAAGTTTAATCTGACACTGTAATGTTAGGACACTGTTAGCTTAGGAAAAAAATAATACTACTTTTCTGTAGAGTTAAAATTACATCCTTTCTTTATTTAATAGGCAGGCTGAACATCAAGGGAAATGAGAGACAGCTTGGAGCAGATCTGATGGTCTAGGCCCTGCCCCTACACACTAGGGCCCATTGTACTGTTCACACTTGTTCCCTACAGGCACCAACAGCGTCGTGCAAACAGAACACTTCCAGCCTCTGGATGCAGACATTCTGACAATTACAAGGAGCTGCAGGACAAAAAGCTCACAGGGACGCTGTCTGAGGCAGTGTTTCTATGCCCTAGTAGACTACTCTGATGTCCCTTCCCTGGTACTTTAAATGTTTATTTCCCTTTGCAACCTCTAACACTTTTAATCTCATCCTTATGAAGTTGAATGTTACCAGATAAAAGAGTTCACTTACTATTCAAGAAAAACAGAGGAAAGGCTTGATAAGAATCACAAAAAGAAGCAAATGCTTCTTATCAGAAAATGAGAGTTAAGTTTAGGTGAATCTCATTTATAATCACAACAGGCTCATTTTAGAAAATTACACTGCCCCAATGTGGGCAGCACTGTGACTGAGAACTCTGTGGGGGCCAGACTCCCCCTGTTCACAGGGACAGGCTCCGGGCCCCTCTCCATGCCTGGCACAGACAGCAGGAAGCACTAAAGAGAACCTGGGCCAGAAAAACAGGGAAGGATTTGAATTCTAGTTTTCCCACTTACTGACATGGCAAAAATTAGTTTCTTTACAAATGAACTTCAGTTTCCTCATAAAGTTGTGATATTAATATTATACTTAATAGGGCTGGTTTACCAAAGCCCTAAAATTGGAATGGTGTAGGGGATGGTGGGTTTGTTTAGTGAAGAACGGCATTTTAAAAATGCTCCCTATCAATTTGATAATCTGTACAGATGTCATTGAGATAAACCTAAATCTGAAGTGTTTTACTCTAAAATGGGTAACTATTTTATAGCCCCCCCCAAAAAAGTGCTTGCATTTCATTGTAGTAAGTGCACAAATGACCTACAAATGAAATTCAAATGTGGTTTATCAGATACCCACGTGCTATGTTTTAAATAAGGACTTGAGGACGATTTTTTCCATAGTCCGTGACTAAGAATGGTTTCTACATTTTAAAATATTTATTTATTTATTTTTTTTTTGGAGACAGAGTCTCACTATGTTGCCCCCAGTAGAGTGCTGTAAAATCACAGCTCACAGCATCCTCAAAATCTTGGGATTAAGCGATTCTTTTCCCTCAACCTCCCAAGTAGCTGGGAAGACAGGCACCCGCCACAACGCCTGGCTATTTTTTTGGTTGCAGTTGTCATTGTTGTTTAGCAGGCCCAGGCCAGGCTTGAACCCACCAGCCTCAGTGTATGTGGCAGGAGCCCTACTCACTGAGCTACAGACATAGAGCCGTTTTTAAATATTTAAAAGAAAAAACAAAATAGTATTTCATGACATATGACAAATGTAAGAAATTCAAATTTCAGTGTCCAGAAGTAAAATTTGACTATTTTCAAATAAATTTGGGGGAGGGGGGTGCAGAGGTATACTCATTTCTCTTGTTATAAAAATCTACATAATACCCTCAATTTTGCCTTTTGGTTTGCAAAGCCTAAAATATGTACTATCTAGCCATTTATAAAAAATATTTGCCAATTTTTTCTCCAAATGGTTTACACAAAATCAATGAAGAGACTATAGTTTTGTCCATGAATGTTTTGGTTTTGAGTCGAAACAGATAAAAGTTAGAATAACATGATTCATGTTAATTAAATAAAAACAAAATCTTTAGAATACGTCCTGTGCCAATGCCCTAAAAATGGAACGGTGTACGGGATGGTGGGTGTGCTTACTGAAGGATGGCATCTTAACAATGCTCCCTTTAAACCTATCTATTTAATAATCTGTACAGGTGTTACTGAGATCAAACTACTTAAATCTGAAGCGTTTTATTCTAAAATGAGTAACTATTTTATAGCAAAAAAATAAAATAAAATTCTGGACAAGGAGTTAACTAACTTGGCTTGAAATCCTCACTCCATCCCTTAAAGAATTCTGTGACACTCAATAAATTACCTTGAATCCCAGGGTCCCCGTGTCTTCATTTGAAAGGTAGACATGACATTCAATTAATTCACAGGATTAGTACAAAGACTGATGGGTATAAAATGTATTTTAACCTGAAAGCAGTACTCAAATAGAAACTGACATCAAAAGTTAAGATTAAAAGAAACCTAAAATGAACACACACTCTTATCAGGCACACTTAGTGTGTCCACAAAGTAGTAAGTTCTAGTCACAAAAGACCCCCAAACACAGAGTGTTAACTTCAACATTGTCATAACATAATAATGCTAACAAAAAATTGAAAATAAGTAAATCTGACTTCCAAATGTTGTAACAGTGGAAGCCTACTCATGAAATAAAAAACACCAACCAATACATAAATCGATTTCAAACTGAAACACTCTACATTGAAAACCCTGTGAGAAACTAAACAATACTGGACCAACATAAACTATAAATATACTGTTATAATATAGTGATATATAGTGTTATAAATAAATAACACATATAAATACATAAAAACTGCTTAGAAACCAAAAGTATCAATTTCAAAGTAGGCAAACAAAAAGGAAAATAAAATAATCCTAAGTAGCAAATAAACATGAAATGCTGAATTTAATTGGTAAGAATGGAAAGAAGACAAAAAATTGAAATTTAATTAAAATTTAGTGACATTTTCTCCAAATGACATAAGATTTGTTACAGATCGCCTATTTCTCAGATTACGAACTGGTACAAACTTTATGAAAAGAACCTTACCAAATCCCCTTTTTAAGACTATATTCCAAAAAAAGTCTAAAAATTTTGACTAGCATTGGGATAAAAGTTATTAACAAAAAAATTGTGGTACACTTAAGGGCAAAATGGGGAAGTGGTTTAAAAGTACATTGAATAAATAAAATATGATACAACCCTAAAATATAACATTAAAAAATATAGTAAATACAAATAAAAGTAAGAATTACAATTAACACTATAATAATATTTAGTGGTTTTGGAATGGGTTCCCAGAAAAGTAAACAAGAGAATTATAAATCTACTTCTGTGTCTATATGCACAGGAGAAGTTCATCCCCAACTGGGTAATCAGGAAACTAAGAAAACTGGCTACCAACTCGAGGTACCAAGAAACAGAACTTGGGTAACTAATGTGAGAGTTAATGCAAGTGGATACACAAAAAGACAGCTGGCCAGGAGAATAACAGAAATTCTGTCCTCTTTTATGGGAACAATCTTAGCATACCATTTCTCACTTTGAGAACTGAAGTGAAAATATTAAGGTTTCTTTAACTGTCAGGTTCCGAGTGTACCCCAGACACTTGGTATGTGGGCAGGGAGACTGCTGCAATTCTTCCAAAGACATCGTATATTCCTACTCTGTACCACAGTTCCCTAATCTTATCTGATACATTTCTCCTGGGTGACTTGTGGCCAAACACATTCAATAAGGAAATGTTTTGCTTAAGCAAAATATTCCGTGGACTGCATGGGTTTTCCTTAATCCTCACCTCTCCCACTAAAAATCACCTTGCTCTTGGTTCTAAATTCCCCCCAACTTAGTCTGCACTTCTTCCCAGTTCACCCCTTGCCTGGCACTTGGCTACAGTCTGTGTTAACCTGTACACACTGAGAGGAGCAGGAGTGAACTAATTTGCTGGAAATAAACTGTTCACACAAGAAAGAAGCAAGTGATAACCATGGCACAGAGGTGCTACTGTAGAACATTTCAAACTATTTAAAACATGGCCTTGAGTCAAACAATGTATTCACTCTCTAACCTCTGGCAGTGTGCCCTCCTGACTTTGTAACTTTCTTCACACCATTCTCCCCACTGGGATTTCCTCCCGCGTAGTCTGCTTCTAGGACCCCCATTCTGGAGGGCATGAGAGTTTCACCATCTAAAAGCCTTCTCTAGCAGAAGACAGTATAAAATTACCATGAAATTACTGAAAGGTTCACTTCAGAGAAGGGATGGGAAGTTTTGCACATGCACAAATTATGTGCCTAGGACACCAACAAATCACGCTAACAACTGTTAGGCTTTTTGTTGAGAAGTAATGTTTTGCCAAAAGTGAGAAACACTAAGAAGGTTAACGGTGACCCACACACACAGCGCCCTGTGCACTGAGTCTTAGTGCAAAGGCAAACACCACCAGCATTCCTCCGGACCTCCCAAGATTGTGCAAAGAACTGCTCCTCCCTTACTATTTAGCAAGAGGCACTCTCCGTCTCCCTGGAAATGTGATTTCTGACTTCTGGTTTCTACCTGCTCTGAAACAGTATTCTGCAAGCCTGTCTATTAAACTGACTTGTGGAAAAGTATCCACTTGTATTCTATAGGCTGACAAATTTGCTTCTTCCTTGTGTGTTTTAAAACCCAGTTACTGGTTGTGTATTTCTGTGATTTTAGTCTTCTGTACCAAGAACCCTTATTTCTAGGAACTCGTTAACCAAGTGCTACTTTGCAGGTGTAGATGTCCAGCAGAGACCACCTGGATTTGAACTAGGCTCCTGTGTTTGAGGAGTACAGGCCAAACTGTACTTCAGATCCCCATCTGTAAAAGTGGAATAATAATAGCTTCTATGTCTCTTCAGGCTTGAGAAGATGAAATATGTTGAAACATTTAAAGTACTCAGAACAGAGCCTGACCATGCTAAATGATCGATGCAGCCAGCATTCTTTTCTTAAGAAGTGGTGCATTCAACACCTGGTCTTTCCAGCTTCTTCAGTGCAGTTGATAAAAGTTCTGGATTCAATCTCCAGCCAAACAAGGAAACAGCCTAATTGGTAAATTATATACCAGATATAATTGAATAACTCATTACATGTGGATAATTTGCAGATTATGAAATCATAATTATGGGCAATTAGAAATAAGCTAGTCCTTGTTCCCATTTCCTATATTTTCTTTAAAGGCAAAAGTTCATAAATCAATTCGTGTGTGAGGGTGTGCGTGTGCACACCTACACACAGCAATGGTAGATAGGTTTAAAAAAAGGATTACCCCCTGCAGAACATGCTATGACTGTATCTATCATGTCACTGAATTCCAGATGAATCCACAGAATATGCTGACTGCTGAATTCTTATTCATGCCTGTTTGTAAGGCTAGAAACAGAAAAAACTGGCCAAGTGTGGTGGCTCAGGAATCAGAGACCAGCCTGAGCAAGAGCAAGACCCATCTCTACTAAAAACAGAAAAACTAGCCAGGTGTGGTGGTGGGAGCTTGTAGTCCCAGCTCCTTGGGAGGTTGAGGCAGGAGGATAACTTGAGCCCAGGAGTTTGAGGTTGCTGTGAGCTGTGATAACACAAGGGCACACAGTGAGACTGTTTCAAAAAAGAAAAGAAAAGAAAAGAACCAGAAAAAACTTCCTCTGAAAAGTGTTCTGTGACCACATATCCAAGCTCTATCAAAACTGTGTCATATCATAATTCCAATAGCACATCTATGGAAATTCCTAGTACTTACCACATGGCTTCAAAATTATCTATTTATGTGTTTCTCCTTTTTTGTTGTTGTTCGTTTGTTTGTTTGAGACAGTCTCACGCAGTCACCCTGGGTAGAGTATCCTGGAGTCATAACTCACAGCAACCTCAAACTCTATAGAGCTCAAGCAAACCTCTTGTCTCAGCCTCCCTAACAACTGGGACTATGGGTCTGCCAACAACACCAGCTAGTTTTTGTTTGTTTGTCTGGGTTGGGTTTTTTTCTATTTTTAGAAGAGACGGGATCTCACTCTTGCTCAGGCTGGTCTTAAACTCCTGAGTTCACTGAATCCACCTGCCCCAGTCTCTCAGTGCTAGTATTACAGACATGAGCTGCTGGGTCTGGTCTGTTTCTATTTTTCATACAAAAAAAGTCCTGGAAGGCAAGAACGGATAGTGTTCACGTTTTCATATTTTTATCCCAAACATTACGCAGAATGCGTGGCTACAGCAAGCACTCAATACATACGTGATATTAATTTTACAGTTCAGTAAACGGAGACTCGGACGTATAGCCCAAGTTCTGATTACTACAAAGTGAGTCAGAAGATTGGCTTTAATAGCTCCTCTCCCAGAATCTTGTCAAGTTCAGTCAGTACTACTTGGTTTCCAGGCCCCCTCACCTCAGCCTCCTTTAGCCTAATTTATCATGGGCATCACTGAAATCCTAAAAAATCCCCCCCAAAACCTTTTCTAGATGTTTAAATACACAAAATGGTCATTAAAGAAATGGTGTGGGGTGGCGCCTGTGGCTCAAAGTAAGGTGCCAGCCCCATATGCCGGAGGTGGCAGGTTCAAACCCAGCCCCGGCCAAAAACTGCAAAAAAAAAAAAAAAAAAAAAAAAGGGAAGAAAGGAAGGGAAAGAGAGAGAGAGAGAAACGGTGTGATCATTTGTAATAGATTTTCCAAAGGTTGTACTAAAATTATTTTATAAACTGTAAGTTAAATATTCTATACACGTATAATTCCCTCTCATAGTTAACGCTTCCATATAAATGAAAACTTGATTTTGAAAGCTGATAGACAAAATTTCAAAGTGATCCAAAAGCTAGAAACAAACACTTCTATGATGAAAACATCATCAGATGTAAAATTATTAACATTTTCTGAGCATTCGGTTGCCAGCATTTTGTATTATCCACACTGAACAATCAAAGACGGTGAAATCTCTGCAGGATTCAAAAGAATGAACCAAAAGGTTCCACATCTTGTTCTATTGCCTCGGTCACCTTTGCTTTCCCAGGATCTACCACAAAATCTGTTCAATAAATTAATCATCTTACTAGAATTCTTTTTCATTATTTAAAAGAAATGTGCTTGCCTACACCTTACTTTGTAATAAACATCTACAGGTATGTGCTTTGTGGAATTTGGAAGGAAAGAGATCTTTCTATCCAAGGGGCCATAGATCCGGGTGTCCTAATCCATAGAGAGCTTTAGAGAAACATGGAAGGGGGCCCTTCTGGGGCTGGAAAAGAGATTAAATTTTACACACTGTCATCTTGCCTATCACCTGAGTCCCCTACTAACAACTTTGTCTGAACTACTATAATCAGATTTGTACAGCCACTGTTTATAAATATTACTCACTGTTCCTCAAACCCAATGTATGTGTTAAATGCTATACAGAGTGCAAAAAAGGGGAGGTATTGCATTGTCAAAAATCTTACATCAACAACTTTGTTAAAAAAAAATTATATAACTACTTTTAGTATGAAACTCCGTATTTCCTCAGGTATAATGAGAAATTCCTTTGTATTATCTTCCCAGAGTCCATCACACCAAAATTTTAAATCATGCACTTTCTAAAGATGAAAAAGAAAATCTGCACAAGGGTTCTGACAGTTTCTATTATGTTTGCAATTATAATCACCTAATAAGGTGGAGACACAATTAACAGGTGTTAAGATACCAATAGTAACCTACCATATATCCAAACGCTATCAGATCGGATTTCAAATGTTAATTCCTGGAGACAATTCCATTTTTAACCTTTTAAATTCAATTTACTATCATTGCCTTACTTTTCTTCCACATTCTAGTTTTTTTGTTATTGTTGTTGCAATTTTTAGCTGGGCCCGGGTTTGAATCCATCACCTCTAGTATATGGGGCCAGGGCCCTGCTCCTTGAGTCACAGGCGCCACCCCATATTCTAATTCTTTATTTAATTTATTCATCATTGAAACATTTCTCAAGTGCCTATCATGTTCTAAGACAGGCAAAGATTACTGACAAAAAGTTTGCAGTGTCTGCTTTGAAGTAGCTTAGTTATGAGATAGCAGTACATCAGACAGTGAAACAGAGATCATCAAAAATAGAAAACTGTATGGACTCAGGAAAAGCAATGTTGTAAAGTTCCCAATATCAAGACAATATAAACTGAGACAGGAAAGATTCTGATCAGAACTTAAATATGGAAAGATCACATCAAAGTCATCTCCTAACCTATTACTATTATTTAATTATAAGAACTTTCATTTAAAAAAATACTACATATGAAATACCTAGCTGAAAGTATCCAGTCCAAGGCCAGGCATGGTGGCTAATGCCTGTAATGGTGGCGCTCTGGGAAGCAGAGGAAAGTGGACTGCTTGAGCTCAGGAGTTCAAGACCAGCCTGAGCAGGAGAAAGACCCCATCTCTACTAAAAATAGAAAAACTAGCCAGACGTTGTGGTGACGCCTATAGTCTCAGCTACTTGGGAAGCTGATGCAGGAAGATCTCTTAAGCCCAAGAGTTTGAGATTGCTGTGAGCTACGATGATGGCATAGCAGTCTTCCCAGGGCAAAATAGTGAGACTCTGTCTCCATTTAAAAAAAAAAAAAAAAGTATCCAGTCAAAATATTTTTTCTCACTATAGTTTTGTTTAATCAAAGAAGAAAAATTCTGATAAATAGGCACTCAGAGACAATACGGGTTTGGTTCCGGAACACTTCAGTAAAGCAAATTGCACAAAGTTACATCATACAGACTTTTTTGGTTCTACAGTACATACAAATGTTATGTCTACACTATATTTTAGTAAGTGTGCAATAGAACTGTATACAAAAACAATTTATAAGATTGGGCATGTAGGCTCACACCTGTAATCCCAGCACTTTGGAAGGCCCAAACAGGACAATCTCTGGAGCCCAGGAATTAAGCGACCAGCCTGGGCTGCATAGTAAGACCCCACCTCTACAAAAACCAAAAATTAGCCAGGTGTGATGGTGCATGCCTATAGTCACAGCTACTCGGGAGGCTGAGGCAGGAGGATCACCTGAGCCCAGGAGTTGGAGGCTGAAGTGAACTATATAATCATGCCACTGCACTCCAGCCTGGACAACAGAGCCAAGATCCTAACTATGGGAGGAAAAAAAACCCAAACAATGTATATACCTTAATTAAAAAATAATTACTAAAAAAGGCTAGTTCATCTGAGCCAGCTGTAATCTTTTTGTTGGTGGGAGGTCCTGTCTTGATGTTGATGGCTGCTGGCTGATCAGAGTAGTGGCTGCAGATGGTTGGGGTGGCTTTGGCACTTCAAGTGAGACAACAGTGAAGGTTCCAGATCAAGTGACTCTTTCTTTCATGAAAGATTTCTCCACTGCCCGTGAAGAACTTTAATAGTATTTTACCCAGAGTAGGACGTCTTTTAAAACTGAGGCCAATCCTCTCAAGTCCTGTCCCTGCTTTACCAGGTAACTGTGTCAATTAAATCCTTCCTTATCATTTCAGCAATATTCAGGGCATCTTCAGTACGCGTGCAGTCCATCTCAACACACCATTTTCTTTGCTTATCCCCAAGAAACAACTCTCATTCATTCAAATTCTGTCATAGAACTGTGCACTCAATCACATTTTCAGACTCCACTTGTGATTCTAATTCTCCTGCTACTTCCTTCCTCATCTGAGGTCATTTCCTTCACTGAAGCCTTGAATCCCTGAACATCATCCATGAGGACTAAAATCAACTTCTTCCAAACTCCTATGAAAGTTGCTGTTCTCATCTCTCCCCATGAATGCTTATTCTTCATGGCATCTAAAACAGTGAATCCTTTCCAGAAGGTTTTCCAGGTACTTTGCCCAAATCCACCAGAAAAATCACTGTCTGTAGCAACTACAGCCTTACAAAATGTATTTCTTAAATAAAATTTGAAAGTCAAAATTATTCCTTGATTTGTGGCTACAGAACGGATGCTGTGTTAGCAGCCACAAAAAACAGCATTAATCTCCTTGCACATCTCCAGCAGACCCCTTGGGTGACCAGATGTATTGTCAATGAGCAGCAATATTTTGAAAGGAATCTTTTAAGCTCAATCATGGGCTTAAAATATTCAATGAAGCATGCTGTACACAGATGCACTGTCATCCAGGTTTTATTGTTCCATTTACAGAGAATAGGACAAGTAGTTTTAGCATTAATTCCGAACGACCCTGAGATTACTAGAATGGTAAATTAGCCCTGGCTTCAATGTAACATCACTACCTGTACGAGCCCTTTACAATAAACAGTGTCAGCCCGTCTTCTGAAGCTTTGAGACCAGACACTGACTTCTCTCTAGCTTGGAAAATTCAAAGTAGCATCATCTTCCAGCAGAAGGCTACTTCGTCTGCGTTACAGATCTGTTCCTTAGAGTAGCCAGTGCCATCAAAGATGTTAGCCCGTCTGGTGGGTAACGCGCAGCTTCTGCGACAGCACTCACTGCTTCAACTTGTACTCAGACATTGCAGAGGCGGCTTCTTTCCGTGAACTTCATATACCAACCTCCACTGGCTTCAAACTTTTTCCCTCCCTCTTCCTCACCTCAAGCCTCTGTCATACAATTGAAGAGGTCCTGGCCTAGATTAAGCTTTGGTTTAAGGGAGTGTTGTGGTTGGTTTAAAATTTTCCCCATCTCAGCAATAAGACTGACTCGCTTTTTTTGTTATTTGTGTGTTCTCCAAAGTAGCCGTTTTAATTTCCTTCGAGAACTTCTCCTTTGCATTCACAACTTGACTTATGGGGGCAAGAGCCCTCGCTTTCGGCCTGTCTCAGCCTCTGAGATCCCTTCTCACTAAGCTTAATCATTCCCAGCTTTTGATTTAAAGTAAGAGACGTGTGGGTATTCCTTTCACTTGAACACTTAGAGGCCATTGTGGGGTTAATAACTGACCTAATTTCAATATTACTGAGTCTTAGTGAATACGGAGGCCGGAGAGGAAAAAGAGATGAGGGGTGGGTGGGTGTAGCCATCAGAATATGCTACTAAGTTCATCACCTGATAAGAATAGGTAGACCTGATAAAGGCTTGAGTCATAGCACCCCCAAACCATGTGGACAACAACATCAAAGACCCCCGATCACAGATCACCATAACAGACACAGTAACGACAAGAAACTGAAATGTCAGAATCACCAAAATGGAAGGTAAGAAGCATAAAATGAGCACATGCTGTCGGGAAAATGACCAATGGACGGACTGGACACAGAATCGTCACAAACCTTCAATCTGTGGAAAATGTGGTGTCTGCAACGCATAATAAACTGGGGAACAGAGGGATAGAGTAGCCCTGCACGCCGGACTCACTCCAA
Organism: Loris lydekkerianus; assembly: GCA_963574355.1. NCBI lineage: Eukaryota > Metazoa > Chordata > Mammalia > Primates > Lorisidae > Loris > Loris lydekkerianus. The sequence goes on from CAUYPK010130297.1 coordinate 38,916, forward strand.
TCATTAACATCTCATGTTTAGCAGGGCATTTTGCAAAGATCTTGAAAGCTGCTCCAGTATTTCCAAAATACTAAAATGAAACTTAGGTTCAGCGCCCGTAGCACAGTGGTTATGGCACCAGCCACATACACCAACGCTGGTGGGTTTGAACCCATCCCAGGCCTGCTAAACAACAATGACCAACAAAAAACAGCCGGGAGTCGTGGCGGGTTCCTGTAGTGCCAGCTACTTGGGAAGCTGAGGCAGGAAAATGGCTTAAGCCCAAGAGTTTGAGGTTGCAGTCAGCTGTGATGCCATAGCACTCTACCCAGGACAACAGCTTGAGACTCTGCCTCAAAATAAATAAATAAATAAATAAAATAAAATGAAACTTAAAAGTGCTACAAAACTCAATTACAGTGTTACATTTTCAAACTAAATTATTTTACTATTTATCAAGAGTTTTCTCACTATGTTCTCAGCTGCCACTGTCACTGTTTGCAGCCCTTCTGAAATTCTATTGTGACAGAGTGTCTCCATACCAAGAGTTTTTCTCTAGTTTAACAACATTACCACCTTTATCCTTCTAAAAGCAGATCTAATCCTGGGAGGCTTTCTGAGTTTAACAGTTTTCCTTGGACTTCCAGATAAACTCTCAATGTCCAGGAATGGCAAACAAGGCCTTGACTTACCAGTCCACAAAGTATCTAGATTCTTTTCCCTGAATTCCCTATCTCAAATGAATAAAACAATACGCTCTCTTCAACAATATACTCTATCAGGACATATTTTCTGAGACTGTCAATGAGAACTTACCTCTTATTTTTTATGCTCTCATAAATTTACATAGGCTTAAATTATCATGCTTAGCAAATAGAAATAATGACAATTTATATAGGTATAGGTACGAGTCTGCCAATATTGTCTTGTAAATTATATATTTATTTTTATCCCAAAAAGCACCTGTACGTGACAAATTAAAAATATATATTAATAAAGAACTAAACATTTAAAATTTCACTTGGGAGCACTGAAACCAGGAGAGACTTTTAGGATCACACAAACCAGGGTTTCTTGTTTATATTACATATATCACACAAGTATGACATTTTATATCAAAATAACGTATAATTATGTGCACAATGCAATTAATATAAACTCCATGAAAAAATACTGTTTATACAATGTGATATTTGCTATTCTCTTTAAGTAATGATTGTAACCCACTAAATACTATCTTCATAAACTAATAATGGGCTGCAACTCCTAACTTGAAAAGCACTAATTTAGTCTAAACCCTTAATAAAAAAATTGAAACCAGAGATAGTTACATGAATTTTCCAAGATTCCTAGACTAATTAATAATAGGCACCATGTTGTAAGGCACTGTTGGTCATGCTATCTAGGTAGCAGTTCTGGATGTTATGGATAGAGATATTGTGTATCCTATCAATTCTAATAGTTCAGCAAGAAACGCGCAGCTTCCAGTGACAATCAGAGCTCTATTCTGGACACAGTAACAATTCTTCTGGAGTCATGTTTGATATCATGTATCAAAAGTTTCAAATTTACTTACATAATCCACATTAAACATACAGCAAAACAAATTCAGAACATCTACCTTTAGCTAATTACACTAGGGGGCACTTTCTAGTATCTCTACACTTCAAACCTAAGTGCATCTTTCTGAGAAAAGTATGTCACATTCCTGGAATTGCAGAGCTATGGTCTTTTAATCCACTACCAGTTTTCTACCAAGGGATTACCCTCTTGTTTTTCTTACATTAATTATATATAAACTCCTCAGGCAGAAATTCTGACAGAAAGAATGTAAATGAGCTAAATAAAAAGAATACATGCAAACACATCATTCTAAATAGAAATTCAATAAAGATTTAATACATCATTCTAAATAGAAATTCAATAAAGATTTAAAATTATTGTTATTTGAAAGGTTTTATTGTTTACATAAAAAAACACATGTTAAAAAGCTTGTCATACTTGATAAACTTATTAAATGCCGAATAAGCAGTCCACTTAGAGCTTCGTCCACAAGGGTAAAATACATCTGAGTGACTGGTAAGAGAAAACACAGGGACACAAAGTTACCTAACGGTTAACTCACTCTAAAAAGTTGGACTGTGCTTCCCAGCAAAGAATTATCTGATTACAATAAAATTTTTAAAGACTGTAATTTGGGCAATATAAAAGTTACCTTTAATTATGCAGGTAACTGCAAAGAAATAACGTGTATTTTGTATCTACAACGATACATTGAAATAGAAATCAGGTGCAGAGTAAAGCTGCTTTTAGCAAAAAGGGTAAAACTCACTTGTTGCAACCACGCTGCTCTGAAGGTCCCCAGGGGTCGTTATTATCAAGTTAGTAGTAAGTATTGATTAACATCACCCAACATGAGATCCACTTAATTTCAGTTAACTATTATCTAAGTGACCGAAGTGCTAAGTGTTCACAAAACTACTCATGAAGCCTAACTTGTCCCTGTTTCACAGTGACATCAGTGGGGGACTGTTCCAGTGTATACCTTAACAGGGTACTCAAATCCCGATTCATGGAGATCCTAATTTTTGAAGTAGTAAATAATAAATCGCAATGAATCCCCAATCTGGTTGTTAAGGTAACGTAATGGCTTTGCCTCTGCCGTAATTGCTGTGATCCCTGTCCTGCCCTTTCTGACACGAAGCCTTATCACGCATTCTGGTCAGAGACTGAGAAAGTAGCTTTTCTGTTCCTCTCAGGCAATCATGTCACATGCATTGAGCTTGACTGAACAGGACCATGCAACCCTGCAAATGCTGAATTCAAGGCCTTTCCTTCTCCATCTGGAACCAGTAATTAACAAATAAGCAGTAGAATATTCCTGTCTGATTCCTATCAGATAAGACACGGAACCAAGACACCTTGGCAGGTCTCAGCAGCTGTGTTTACAGGAAGTTTTGACTAATTTATTATCAGAAGACTAGTTTGGGAACAAGTATCACTAATGTCTTAAAAAATTGAACATCAATTTTTTAAAATTCCTCTGAAAAGTGATGAAACTCTAGGTTTTGAAAGAGTCCTATAAAACATACACAATTATTTACACCAACACATTATAGTTAATATTTATAAATCAATTACTTTGAGTAAAACAGTAAAAATAGTGACAGATTTTGCCAGCTCAAGATAGTGTTCCTTCATTACTTATATTCCTATTTATTTTATTTATATTGGTCATTTTTACAATGTAATATTATAAAACAAAATCTTGAAATAAATGGGCAATTTTACATCTCTTATTCTGAATAATGCTTCCATTGTTTTCTATTAATTGCTCTTATTTCCTCAATTGGATTCCCCATTAAACATGTTTGTTTTCTAATATAATTTGATACATTTTTCAAAAGTACTCCTTTCAGCCATTCTGCTGTGCTCTTTTGGAACACTGTTTCTTAGATCATACAATTTTGAAGTTCTTGCTATTTCCTTTACTATCAGTCTGTATTGAAAAATCAAAATTTTCTTCATTAGCAGAATGACCAAGATCTGTGTATTCATACCTACTGTTTTATTTCCTTAAACTCATTATGGGGTCACATTCATACCAGCTTTCTCTAGAACTGGTCACTAACCTAGCATATTTATAGGTTTCCCCGTCTATAAAAGTAAAAACGCTCAGTAGGTGATGAGAGTTTCTGAATGTTACACCAAAGAGTGCACACATCCTGTTTAGCTCTGCTCAATACATGTTGAGTCATAAAGTATTCAATAAATATTTTGCTTTTAACATTAGCAATTTCTATATTTTAAACTTAAAAACAGGATACCAGGGAGCAAACTGTACGATTTTGGAACAGCAGATCAAAAAGCTTTGTAAAACTTCAGTGAACAGAGGCAACAGTATTTTTTAGAAAACTGTATTCTGTCAACATAGAATTCGGGAGAAAAAGTGACAAGAGCCTTGAAAAATCATATACCAGGACAGAGTTGTTTTCATGGGTTAGACAATAAAGAAAGCAGTTTCATATGAAAATAGAAAAATTTCGTAACCATCCAAAGCACTTAGGAATGTTCAAAAAAATTAAAGAACCTGTCAACTAAAAACCTTTTTTCTCTTACTATTTGTAGCATGTCATTATTATGGCTGCAATTCTGATCTTCAAAATACCATGTAACTTAGCTTTTAAAAACAAAGAAAACTGGTATCTCAGGGCTTTCACATGAAAGCTATAACCCAGTTACAACCTAAGAATAGGGGGAAGGGGAAAGGGGAGGGGGAGGGGGGTAGAGGGAGGGGGATTGGTGGGATGACACCTGCGGTGCATCTTGCAAGGGTATATGTGAAACTTAGTAAATGCGGAATGATGAAAATGTGTCGAACAGTCTATGAAACCAGTGTATGGTGCCCCATGATCACATTCATGTACACAGCTATGATAAAAAAATAAATAAATAAAAAGGTAAAATAGGTATGTCCAAACCAGATTTGTGTTAAGGAAGTAATGCTAAATTAGAAGTTATTTTATTTCCAAAATTATCATCGCAATAGATTGCCTTTACACAGCAACCTACTATAAGTCTCTTAAAATTTAATTTTGTTAAGAAATTAACAACAACAACAAAAGAAACAAACAAACCAACCAAAGAAAACTGGTTTTCTCACCTAAGCAGGTAAGCAAGGAAATTAACTACTGTAAAGGAGATACAGGGCTTGACCTGGTGGCTCACTCACACCTGCAATCCTAGCACTCTGGGAGGCTGAGGTAGAAGCCCTGCTTGAGGTCAGGCATTCTAGACCCACCTGGCCTGAGCAAAAGCGAGACCCACACCCACCCCGACCCAAAAAAGATGGAAAAATTAGCCAGGTGTGGTGGCACCTGCCTGTAATCCCAAGTAATTAGGAGGCAGGAGCTTGAGCCCAGGAGTTGGAGGGAGCAGTGAGCTATGATCGCATCACTACACTGGAGCCCAGGCAACAGCAGGGTACTCTGTCTCACAAAGCATCTCACGGAAACCAAAACAAAAGGCAAAGCAGAGTAATAATTATGGGAATTAGAATGCTAGAAATGAAAAAAACAATGAAGTTGATTTGACTAAAGAGAAAAAAAGGACCTAAAATGAAAGCCTAGTACAGGATCAGGGCCACCCAGAATTGCCATTTCTTATGTTACTTTGAAGTAACCAGACCCATGAAATTTATTGCTTACTCTCCCTACTCCATTTCTTTTTATTTTAAATAAACAGGTTCACTTATTCTCTTCAAGTAACTACAAAGTGTCTTGAAAATAGCAAAAATATTAGAAGGAAAAGGGAGGAGGATTTTCTTCAAAAATCTACATCAAAGAAATGTAGTAAAAGCTTGATTATCCAGGCGAGTAGATGAGAAAAGACCATGATCAAAAATGCTCCTACTGGCCTGTGTTAATTTAACATTTACATTGAATACCAGTATCTGATCTTCCCAGTTCAAACAATAACTTAAAACACAATTAAAGTATTTTTGTAGCATTTTATTACTCAAGTAGTGTTACTGTAGAATGTTACATTTTTCTTTTCTGCTTAAGTTCTTTCATATAAAATACAGCATATTGAAAATAAACTGCATTACTGCTCAGACTAACGCAACATACCCTGTAAAATCTTTCCTTCCCAATGAAACAAACCATACCTTAACTGAGTAAGTTAATTATGTGCTTTGGTTTCACAAACCAACTGCTGTTGCCAGCTGCATTCTAAGTAAGAGTAAATAGAGACAGTTTGAGCTGTCAACAAAAGATATAATTAAGTAGGAAAAATGCTGTCAATAAAACATGGCTGCATTGAAAACTTTAGGAAACAAGTAGGGCCAGCCAGATCTGTACTGTATTGTACAGTCAATACATTTGCAACCACTAATTAATTTGGCCAAGTAAGAATAATCTAGAAGGGGACAGGTCTTCAAATGTATACGTGGCAAAGTAAGATTTTGTTCAAATAGAGACTGAAACATTAAATTTAGTCTTTCTCCACTAGAGTTCCAAAGGAAAATAAAGCCCTCATGAAATGATTTGAGGGCTTATTTTCCCAATTCTGATAATTCTATAATAAATGGATTTTTAATAAATAAAAGTCAATTCAGTACATAGAGTTGGAAGGGCTAGTTTGGAAGGGCTTATAGAGCTTCTTACGAACTATGAAAAGAGATTCCATTTTGTTATTGTTGTTGTTGTTGCAGTTTGGCCAGGGCCGGGTTTGAACCCGCCACCTTTGGTATATGAGGTGGGCACCCTACCCACTGAGCCACAGGGACCGCCTGACTTCATGTTTTTCAGTTTGAAACACATCATGGATCCAAAAGGTATTCACAGCCCCTCCCTTGGGAGGCCTCTGCTAACCGTATATATATATATATATGTGTGTAGGGTTTCTACACATAGGTTTCAAACTGCCCTCCCATTTGCTGTGTCATTATCTCCCCAAACAGCCCCGGTTATATGTGGACAGTCTGCAGAAAGCATAATTTTTACTGTTTAAAAATAAAGGTGTTTTTCTGTAATTTCTTTTCATGAATGCCTGGAGAGTCTGCCCTGAGCAGGACGCTTTAATTATTAGCTGTATACACGGCATAAACAAAACCCTCCAGTGAGTCTGTTAGAGGGCACTCTCTCTTAGGGACAGAAGAAAACAGTAAACTCCACACACCTCAAATATTAGGGAGGGAAAAACCACATGTGTTATCTGACAAAAAGCTGATTTTGACGTTTAACCAACTTCCTCATTGCTACTTTGAAAAACATTCATGAATCATCATCATGCCTCTCTCTTCACGTTTTTCCTCAGATACCTAAAATCAGGAAAATGAACTGTAGAAATTCTATATAATCTAAAGGCTTTTATAGTACATCTGTCTTGCATACCAGAAAAACAGGGAGGCCCACTAAAAAAGGTGGACTTGAGGTAAAAAGGGGGTGAATGTGTGTGATCTCTAGCAATTTCACCCACAATAAAAGAAAATGAGCAACAGGTGAAATAACAAACCAGCCAGGTATTCACTGAGCTCCACTTGGAGCTGGAGCCTACATGGCTTCGCGGCTTCTCGGCCTCTCGGCTCAGATCAAGTGCAGGAGCTAAGCACGTGGTTAGGCAGATTTCAGGAAAGACAAGTCAAAACATCATCTTCACCTTCAATAGTGTGAGTCCTATTGGGCAGCAAGTAAACAGATGGAACAATCATGGATCCATGGGAAGAAGTGCGTGTCAGTAAATATTCAGGTGTGTGGTGCAGACTGACAGTGACACAGGAATTAGGAGGGAAGGACGAGCAGTAAGGACTGGAACAGTAAACGGTGTCAGGAAGGAAGGGCGGCCTCGGGTGACTGGAAGGATGAGTAGAGAAAACACTGCATGCCACAACCAGGGGAAAGAAAAATCTCAAAGGCAGGTTTCTTTTTATTTTAAGTACTGTTTCTAACAACTTAAAAATAAAAGTGATTTGATTACAACAATGTCAAATATTAGCACAGGATTAAGATTTAAAGTATTCAGGAATTAATGTCCTACATATATATACATGTATGTATATATGGGACATTGATATATATTATTATATTATTATTATACAATATTAATACATAATAACATATTATTATATATTAACATACATAGTTTCTATCAATCACTACTTTGAGGCCCAGATCCTTCAATAACAGTGTAATTTCCTATTTCAGCAAACAAACCTGTTTATTCCATACTCTACAGTATGAGTATTCTGGTATTTCAAACAAACATAGAAAAAAATGGAGTTAACAGCACTGCAGCGTGACACTGAAAGATGCCACTGCACTGGTCAAAGCAGGGAGTCAAGGCAATGGCGCAAAAAGATACCTTAATATTGCTTTCTGGAAAAAAAAAAAAAAAAAAAGGAAAAATAGCGTTCAGTTAAGAACTGAAGGCTGACTTAATTTTCTTTTTTTACACACAATTTTTTTTATCAAATCATAACTGTGTACACTGATGCACTTATGGGTTCAGCGTACTGATTTAACAGTGTGAAATGCTTACATTGAACTGATTAACACATCCATCACCTCACTTATTTGTTGTGATAAGAAATTTTCCTTCTCTGCATAAATCAAAAAAGCTTGCTTCCTGTCTTTTACAAAGACAAGGGAAGTCCAACTATTGAGAAGTAACTTCCCCAGACAGACCAAGAATCTGAGGCAAGCTATATGCTGGACAGCACTCCAAGGAGGGCTCTGTGGAGGATACTGGAAGGGTCACTCTAGGAAAAGGGCAACACAACAGGAGGTCACTTTAGACACAGGGAGGTACTGAGAAGAATTGCTGTTTCCACTATTCAGATGAGGAACCAAACTGCTACATATTTAAATGACTTGCTGACTTATTTTTCATTAGTGTTACTAATGAGGAGAAAAACTAATCAAATTCAGATATTTTATATTTTAGTTTCTATATCACTTAAATATAAAGAACATTATAAGAACTTCTATTTAATTACAGACATGGCTCAGTCATTTGGGCAAATGTCTGCTGGACTGAGTAATCACCAAATACCTATAAAGCTTAAAAGGGGGTAGGGGGATGGTTGTCTAACCCAAATGATTCGTTTTCTAGTATAGGTGGGGAAATGATCTGAACAATTGCCCAAAGATACATAACAATTCAGTGGCAGAGGAAGGTGAACCTTAAACTGTGACAATTTTAGTTTCTTTAAACATTACTCCTACGAATAAAGTTTTTCCTGGGTTGCTCACTCCTCTGTGTTATAAGGATGGTTCAGTAACTTCAGATATTTCCCTATCACATGGATTCCTAATCTACTCATTCACATGTTCCATTTCTAACCATTCCATGCTACTTCCAGTCTGGCCCCAGAATAGATAAAAGTCAACAGTCTCTAAGTGAGTCCTGTTATCGCATTTGCACAGATCATTCACAAAGGGTATTGAGGTATGAGAAAAAGCAAGATAAATTATCTTCATATTTGGTTTTCATTTCACAGTTAGGCTAATAAATTTCCTCAAGCATATATTTAAGGTGCTTTTAAATGTTTTGGGAAAGTGGCTGGGCATGGTGGCTCACGCCTATAATCCTGGCAGTCTGGGAGGCTGAGGTGGGTGGAATGCCTGAGCAAGAGCAAGACACCTCCCCCCCTACTAAAAACAGAAAAACTAGTGGGGCATTTTGACGGGCACCCATAGTCTCAGCTACTCCAGAGGCTGAGGCATAAGGATTGCTTGACCTCAGGAGTTTCAGGTTGCTGTGAGCTAAGATTCCATGACACTCTGGCTGCAGTAAAAGATTGAGACTCTCTCTTGGGGGCGGATATTTTGGGAAAAACATCTTTCAGAATATAGGCATGTATGCTTTAAAACAACTGCAAATTTTTTACATAAACTGATTTCAACTAGAATCCAGTAGAATCAAAATGCCACAACAAATAGTGTACCTTTTTAAGGAAAAAAAAAAATTCCTAGTATGTTCAAGAATAGGACTGTAAGCCGTACAAGACTGTTTTTATTTTGGATTTCCCATGATACCATTTACTCTAGCTTTTAGCCTTTTATGTGACATTGAGTTATTTTACAGTTATGAAAGAGCTAAAAAGTATGACCTGTTAATTTTAAAAAGACACATTATAACATCTCTCTCTGGCACTGTAATATTTTAATTTCTTTTCTGAAGGCAAACCAGTTGGAAAGTGACCATCTGCTAGTGTTGTTAGTAATACCGGGCAAAGGAATGAATGTGCTCCTATGTCCTTCTTTGCAGTAAGAAGGAGACCATAAAATGAAAGAAATTCAGGGGGAAAAAATGAAACTAACATATTGATTCTGTGCTATGTGAAAGTCCTTTTCATTATTTACAACTTCAAACAACAATGGAATAATTTTTAAATGCATGATCTAATTGATAGCATAGATCTTCTGAAATCTCCTTTTACACTAAGGCAAGAAATATGTTATAAAGCAAACTATTAAAAATTAAACTTCCTATCAATTCCTCTCACATAATTTCTTCAGCTCTATTCATACATAGAAGGGACACACCACCATCTTAACCTTCCAAACATAATTTAGAAAACATAAACACAGCAACTTAAATTTCTCAGGTTGCTATATTTTTTTTCATGTATTGTGAAACACTTTCCAAAAGTATGTGCCATTGATGTTCAATGAGTTGAGTAAATAGATACTTATTTACACATAAATTATCATAAGGATGTCAGATCAATTAATAAAGAGGTATCTGATCTTTATCACAGTTAACTGTTGTATGTGATGTGTAATGTGGATCTCACCCACAGTAAGAACATCAGCTGCGCACCTAATAAGAAACTCCATGGTGTTAGGATGCAGCGGTTCTCAACCTGTGGGTCAGAACCCACAGGAACGGTATTAAAGGTTTACGGCATTAGGAAGGTTGAGAAGTACTGAGTTAAAAAGGAAAAGAGCAAGGCCGGCCACCAAAATAGTCTTCTTGTACCTGTGGATGGTCTGTGAACGTAAGAGTTTTACTTATTTGCAAACCTATGACTTCCCTCAATCTCTTGGGAAATCTACCAGATGAAAATAAATCTCCCACCAGTCATACAATATTTAGGACTAAGATCTGTAAATCCTTACTCATTATAACTAAGGTATGCTAAGATAGTAAGCAAATGGCATATTATAGATTTTTATAATAAACATTCCTTATCAGTATTTTCTTAATCTGTAAACATGATTTACAGAGATTTTTCTTACTTTCAAATAGGATTAAACTATCTATGTCAAGCCTGACTTAAGATTAGCACCTGATAAACATTTGAACGTTTTTAATTGTTATTAAGCAGATAAGCCACATTCAATGACTTTTACTAAGGGCAAGGTGTCTACATCACTGCCTATAAATAAATGCCAGTGGCAAAATTTCTTTGCAGATCTATCTCTAACCTCTTTCCCCAAAATACGAAGTGTTTTATTTTTTATTTTTAAAAAGATAAGAATCTTAAAGTCAACAAGAAAAGGAAAGCCATGTCTTGTCCTATACTTTCTAGGTTTACAGTTTCCATAAAATGTGCTGTAAAAATAAATGTTATGCATGTTAGATAACTAAATGCTCCTGCTTCATGTAGGTCAGATCAGAAACTGGTGTCATTCTTGGTGTATCTGCAGAAAACCCAACTACTCACACATTAAAATACTGAAATAATTTATGGGATCCTTCTATTGTTTAACACTCCTATAGCATCTTACTTTCTATCAGGCAGAGTTCTCCGCACTTTATCACTAGTAATTTCTCTTATCCTCCTAATAGTCGTATTTTAATCTTCCTTTTAAAGAAACAAAGTACAGAGATGTAAAGTTGTCCGGGGTCTCCCAGGGGAAAGCTGTGAGTCACACTGGGCCAGTCCCGCTCAGGCCCTTGCTCCCAGCACAGTGTACGTTGCCTTCCGTCGACTACAGCAATAGATTCTGATGCATGCGGATGAAGGCAGATGCTTTTAAGTTGAAAAGTCAATACTGAGAAATATCCCACATGTATCATCTTAAAGTGAGAGTATCTATTAAAACAAAATGTTATATTGTAAGCATTCTCAAAAACAAAAACAAAGCTGTTAGAAGGATGGCTAGGGAGGCGGCAATGGGAATTATTAAGACACAATACTGTAAGGACAAGAGGTTGGGTGGGAGTGGTAAAGAGGAGCACTCAAGAGAACCCAGATTCAGAAAAAGGGTCAGTTGTGCTGTGGCTTCCACCCCGTAAGAAGACGGAGGCTGTTGTCACAGCCCACCTCAGTCCATAGCTCGGAAACTGTGGTTGGGAGGCTTTGAAGCTGATCTTTTACAAGTACATCAAGCTGGATGAAAACCAGAGGCAGGAAATAACAATAAAAGTCAAGGAGTTTCACTGACTATTTCTAGTCTAATGATCTGAGTTACCCTGATTTTATCACCAATTTACTGTGTTATCCTGGAGAAACATCATCAAGAAACACTCTGATTCCTCAAGTCAAAAATGAAGACAGGTTATTATCTTCAAAGTCCTGTCTAAGTCTTTATCTTAATCACTCAAGTTAAACAACATGCCACTTAAACACCTGATAGGCAGGTGTACTTGTTATACCTGAAAAGCTCAGTTAAGTGCAAATCAGGGATTTTTTCTCTGGTAGTCTGAAATGGCCTAACAGAATCAAAGGGAGGGCGGTGCCTGTGGCTCAACGGGGTAGAGCAACGGGCCCCATATGCTGGAGGTGGTGGGTTCAAAACCAGCCCAGGCCAAAAACTACAACAAACAAAAATCAAAGGAAAAAGGAATTTTTGTGGCACAACTGAATGTGTAAAAGTACACATTATCATTGACTTTAATATCATTAGGAATTTTACAGGAGAATAAAATACCTACAGATCACAATATAAGCCTAAAAACAAATGCCGAGTTTCTTAAATAATATTGCATAGTTATGTTAATTAGCTTGATTTACACCTCATTCCACATTGTATATCAAATCATATTGTACCCCACAAATGTACACAATTATGATTTCATAAAAATTAAGTAAAAAAAACTTGACTGTATATATACAAAACTGTGAAAGAAACAACTGATAAAAGTATCACAAGTAATGATTTCAAAAAATTTTTCAGAAATTCTTTCACAGCATATAATAAAACCAACCGTAATTGCACATATGACCAGGCATCAAAAACTCTTCACATTTTTTAAAGTATTCATATCATATAAAGTCGTATGTGAAAAACAGTGATAATTTAGCTTTTTAAAAAAATTTTCAAACATGAGCGGCAGGTCCCAGTGGCCAAGTGGTTTTCCAAGAAGAAAAAATATTTCAAACATTAGCTCAAATATGGTGGGTAACTTTTAAAATGTCAACTTTTTAAACTTCCTTAACCATTCACTGCAAAACATAATAATGTGATAATTCTCAAGGTCTTTTACTCAAATAAAAAAAGACTTGTTTTGCAAGCACTTTTTATTCAGAATTCTCCTTATGCACTTTAAAAAGCTGAACTACTATAGCAAATGTATAATTGATTTATAGGGGGGAAAAGTTCAAGTGAAGGACATGTTACTAACTGTGTGCTGGAAAGGCAGGGTGGAAGAAAAGTGTACCTCTGGAACATTTTAAAAGTAATATAACAAAAATGCAAATTGCCAGATATAGGCGAGGCTCTTCATTTTAGAGCAGCACACAAGTCCCATCATAAACCTTAAGCCCACTTCCAAGAAACAATTTAACAAAAAGGCATACTCTACATCAAGCTACCAACATAAGGTGAATCTTTTTCCACTTTGGACTAGAAAGAAGGGTCCTAGACTCAATTACCATAATTACCTAAAGAATGATTTAACTGTTGTTGCCAATTTATAAAAATACATCAAGAATCTAGTGATAACGTAGTGCAATATTAAATAGATTCAAATAATATATCATCGTTTAAATTCTACATAACAATGAATAATGCAATTAAAAGTCTAATGGGACGCAACATAATGCTTCTGCCACTCAACAGAATTATTAAGGTCCTTTAACCAAATTTTACTTCCTAATTCTGTTTTGTTAAGTGGGAGAAATGGATTTTATTATACTTTTCCATCCCGTATCCTTATGAATAACTACTCCAGTCGATGAGTTTTTCAACCAAATGCTAGGAGATAAGTGTTATTAGGGAACTAGGCCGGCAGTTGTTCACTCTGTCTGTCATATCCCTTTAATGCAACTCTGATTTGCCTTTGTTCTGACAGTAGCAAACAGCTGCTTATAAATGAGCCACCATCCCTGGGCTGCCTCCCATTATTCCACACTTTTGTTTGACAAGGTCACTTGCTGCAGGGATTTGAGGGAGAAAGATTGTGTGCAGCCTATAGAATTAAGAGTTTAAGACACAGGCAACCCAGCTATTTTTCTTTTGGTAGCATGAACAATTCGAGACTTAAAAAAACTAAAAATAAAGAAGTTATTTGCTCATCAAGCAAGTCAGATGTTTTTCCTTTAACACTAATTTCAAACACCTAAAACTGTGTCACAAAAGCAAGACACTTTTCCCTAAGTTCTCTTTCTGTTAAATGTATATAACAGCTGTATGAAAGATATTATCACAAAACAATATTAACAAGAAAATACTAGGGTACTGCCCCTCTTACAGTGAGAGAATTCTGATCAGGAAGAAGGCAGGTAGGAAACATTTTAGGAAATAATCTCATATAGCTTTATCTTGGTGTTAAGTCTCAATGAAAATTTATGATTAATTTCATTAAGACACAAAGAAGCAGGGACCTCTAGGATCAAAAAATTCATAATTCTATCTAATGCGGATTGTTACCTTTAAGGAACTTTACATAATATATAAATTAAGCTAGGTTGAAACTTCTTATTAAAATGTTTAATCAATATTCCACCCATTCTTGATAAGGTTTATAATTGACACTATAAAGCCAGGGTCACCTTTTTTTTTTTTTTTTTTTTTTTTGTAGAGACAGAGTCTCACTTTACCACCCTTGGTGGAGTGCCGTGAAGTCACAGGACCCACAGCAACCTCCAGCTCTTGGGCTTCTGCGATTCTTCTGCCTCAGCCTCCCGAGCAG